>CM034305.1:69443331-69565196 GCA_019925795.1 Dendrobium chrysotoxum | reverse complement strand
GCTGAAAATCCTCGCAAGAGGACTTCTGTGTTCAAAAGACTTTCACAGCCTGAGGCTCCGATTGCCAAAGAGTTGTGACTGGTGGGAGGATTATCTGTGTTATCTGCGAATACCACATCTCTGCCGAACGGGTTTACCTACACCCAGAAAGAATGATGCTGAGGCTCCTCATCTGGAGGAAGGCTTACAAGAAGGCAAAGAAGAAAGAAGAATGCTGAGATGCGAGCTCAGCAGCAACAACCCTCTGTCCACCCATCCAATCTGCCGGCCAGAGAGCCTGAAGCCAATGTTCCTATCCGGAACAAGTTTACTGACCTAAGATGGGTCAAAAGAAATAGCTCTACTGGGGAGCTGAAGAGATCTTTCTGGGATCAACAGCCTGAAGTCCTGGCTCCTCCAAGAAAGAAAGAACCTGAAACCCTGTCATCTCGGGTGTACCGGGTATTGAAGACAGTGAAAGAAAAGAGTCTGAAGAAAAGGAGATTTCAGAGGCCACTGATGATTGAGGCCAGAAGGACCCCTCCGAGGGAAAGGCTATCGTCTGATCTGAAAGCCGAAGGCAGAAGAAGACAACAAATTCCATCCGGTGAGCATCGGGGCGTGACACCTGAACCTGGGTTCAGGGATCCGCTGCCGAAAGGTCCCGACAGAAAGGAAAGCAAATCTGGAGGCTAAGGCCTCATAGAGAAGATAAAAGAGAAAGAAGAAATGATCCGGGCGTGACATCTGGTACGGCTTCCCGGAGATCCGCCCCTGCTAATAAAATACGTCAAAAATGGGTTCCAAAGAAGACCCACAATGACGCCCTTCCCGACGGTCGACACCTTGGAGAATCCTCCAGGGGATTCCGTCGCCCGCCAACCCCCACCGCAGGAGGAAACCAACTTCGATCGCAGCCCGCGAGTTGAGGAAATCTTCTTTTCAAATGAAGAATCAGAGGTCTTTTGGCGTCGTCGTTCTGAAATTCGAATCCAGGAGAAAGAAGAAGAATATATGGAAGATATAGAAGAAGCAACAATAACAACAACAAACAACATCAAGCCTTTATCCCACTACGTGGGGTCGGCTACATGAATCCTTTTTCTCCATTGTGTCCTATTAAAAGTCAAATTCTCGTTTAAATCTAATAAAGAAAGATCATTTCTAATATTTTCTAACCAAGTCTTTTTAGGTCTACCTCTACCTTTCTTAACATAAGTCAAATCTAAGACCTCTACTTTCCTAACCGGTCATCGGGAGGCCGCCGTTTTACGTGACCAAACCATCTAAGGCGACTCTCTCTAATCTTATCTTCCACTGGAGCTACTCCAACCTTTTCACGAATATGCTCATTTCGTATCCTATCTCTAAGGGTAAAGCCACTCATCCACCTGAGCATCCTCATCTCTGCAACACTTAACTTAGAATTATGCTTCTCTTTTAATGGCCAACATTCAGCACCATAAAGCATTGCAGGTCTCACCACCATCTTATAGAATTTTCCCTTAAGTTTGAGGGGTACTTTTCTATCACACAATAAGCCCGATGCATTCCTCCACTTCAACCATCCAACTTGGATTCTGCTGATAATATCCCCATCTATATCACCATCACTCTGAACAATAGATCCAAGATATCTAAAACGTGTACTCTTATTAATGACTTGATCGCCAAAGTCACAATGCCCTCACTAGGTCTATTATTACTAAAATTACACTCTATATATTCCGTTTTAGATCTACTCAAGCGAAACCCTTTAGACTCTAAGGTTGACCTCCACAATTCTAGTTTACCTTCAACTCCCTCTCTAGTCTTATCAACAAGAAAAATATCATCAGCAAAAAGCATACACCAAGGTACATCCTCTTGCAAATGTCTAGTGAGAACATCGATGACTAAAGCAAAAAGATATGGGCTTAAGGCTGATCCTTGGTGTAATCCAACCGAAATAGGAAAATACTTGGTCAAACCACCTTGTGTTTGAACACAAGTAATAGCTCCTGCATACATATCTTTAATGATTTGAATATAAGCGTTATTAACTTCTTTCTTTTCAAGAACTCTCCATAGCACTTCTCTTGGAACTTTATCATATGCTTTTTCTAAATCAATAAATATCATATGTAAATCCTCCTTATTCTCTCTATATTTCTCCATCAAACCCTTAATAAATGTATGGCTTCCATAGTAGACCTACCCGGCATAAATCCAAATTGATTTTGAGAAACATTAGTATCACGCCGCAACCTATGCTCCATAACTCGTTCCCATAGTTTTAAAGTATGACACATTAACTTAATTCCTCTATAATTCGCACAATCTTGTGCATCACCTTTATTCTTAAAAATAGGGATTAACACACTCATTCTCCACTCATCTGGCATCTTTTTAGTCTTCAAAACAGTATTAAAAAGTTTAGTAAGCCAAGAAATTCCTTCATCTCCTAAGCATTTCCACACCTCTATTGGAATATCATCAGGTCCAACAGCTTTTCCACCCTTCATTTTCTTTAAAGCCTCTCTAACTTCGGTTTTACTAATACGCCGATAAAAACAGAAATCTTTATTTTCATTTAAGGTGCTAAGGTCACTACAGTCAATTTTATTTTCACATTCTTCATTAAAAAGTTTAGCAAAATATCTCATCCACCTTTGTTGAATATCATCTTCTAAAAAAAGTACTTTTTGATCTTCATCCTTAATACACTTCACTTGAACTAAATCCTTACTACTCCTATCTCTTTGTTTGGCTAGCTTATACATATATCTTTCTCCCTCCTTAGTATCTAATATATTATATAAATCACTAAAAGCTAAACTCTTTGCATCACATATTGCTTTCTTAGATTCCTTACGTGCCTCTTTATATAATTTCCAATTATCATAATTTTTACAATTAAACCAATTTTTATAACAAATCTTCTTATTTTTAATCTTTTCTTGCACATTTGAATTCCACCACCAACTATTTTTACTATTAGGAGCTTTTCCCTTTGAAACTCCAAGCACATCTTTTGCAATATTCTTAATATTACTAGCCACTTTTTCCCACATAACATTAGCATCCTCATGCACAGACAAAATCTTAAGATCTAAAATCTTACTCTCAAAAATTTTTTGTTAATATTCTTTAAATGCCCCCATCTAATCCTAGGAAAACGTTTTACTTTATTTTTTAATTTCTTCCCCATTATCTTCAAGTCCAAAACTAATAAACGATGTTGGGTACATAAATTTTCACTCGGAATAACTTTACAATCTTTGCAATCTAAACGATCTAATTTCCTTATAAGAAAATAATCAATCTGAGTTGTACTATATCCATTTTTATAAGTAATGAGATGCTCATTCCTTTTCTTAAATAATGTATTAGCAATTAAAAAATCATAAGTTAAACAAAAATCTAATATGGACTTACCACCTTCATTTGTCGTTCCAAACCCATGGCCACCATGAATGCTTTTAAAATCATCTACCTCTCTACCAACATGTCCATTTAAATCTCCTCCAATAAAAACTCTTTCTTCAAGAGGTATCTTTTGTATTAATTCTTCTAAGTCATTTCAAAATTTTAATTTTGAATCCATATCCAAACCCACTTGAGGAGCATAAGCACTTATAATGTTAACAATCTTAGCATCAACAACAATCTTTAAAGCTATAATTCTATCTCCAATTCTATTAATATTTATAACATTATCCTTCAAACTCTTATCTAAAATCACACCTACACCATTTCTAGTACGACTCCTACTCGAATACCAAAGTTTAAATCCTAAACTATCAATCTCCTTAGCCTTCTCTCCAACCCATTTAGTTTCCTGAATGCACAGAATATTTATCTTCCTATGAATCATAATATCTATTAATTCCATTAATTTTCCTGTAAGGGAACCTATATTCCAAGTTCCTATCCTAATTTTAGTTTCATGGACTAGCTTCTTTGCCCACATCCGTCCTTGATGTGGTAACCCTTGCCCATTTAACACTGCACCCGGGCGGCGGTGCAGCGGCCCTTGCACACTTGTCGCTGTATTCAGGCCATACAACGCGTCGCTTCCAGGGGACGCCCTAGCATTAATACAATTTCTTAAAGGATTCATGTCATTGTTATTCGACAAGTTTTACGCTGGCTGTCGACTACCTAACGCAACCCTCCACTTTTCTCATCCAGGACTTGGGACCTGGCAACGGCAGTGTTTGGAAGATATAGAAGAAGGAATGGAAGAAATAAATGACGGCCTGAACATAGAGGTTGTTTATATGGTGAGACACACCAACATCAACGATGAGGCCTACTATGATGACGGTGAGGATGATGACAATCAACAGCCGCCAGTTAGGCAAGTATACCGACGTCGCCGTGGGGCTGGGTCCACCACCGGCAGAGGTGGCCGCTCTTCAGAAGAAGAAAGAGAAGAGGACGAGGAGAATCCCTTTGCTGACGAGAGTGCCACGCTGGCAGACATGCAAAGACATATAAAACGTCAAATGAGGGCTAAAGATAGAGAAATCTCTCTGCTGAATGAAAAGATGACTGAGATGATAACTCAAATGGCAGCGATGATGCAAATTATGCAGAGAACTGCTGCCACGGGTCCCGTACCTACTCTTCTTGCGATCCTCCGAACTTCCAGATGCATCAAGTCTCAGGAGTACGAGGCGCTCCTGAAGGCGGTAATGAAATCAATAACATTACACGCCAACCTACTCCGCAAAATATCGCCAGTACCTCTGAGCCTGTGACGGCGGCACAACTCGAGGGAATTATTACCGAGAAGATCAAGGCTATTATAGCTGTTGATCAGGCAGAGAAACTAGTTGGCAGAGGTCGCCCATATCCGACGGAATACGATCAAGTGTCATACCCAAAAGGGTACTCTGTTCCAAAATTCAATACTTTTAATGGTAGTGGTAACAATAATCCCAGGCAGCACTTGGCGCAATTCAAGGCCACTTGCGGAAATACAGGAGGGAATGACGCTTGCTTTTCCGACAATTTGTCAGCAGTTTGACAGCAACTACTTTCGAATGGTATGCTGAGTTGCCCAATGACTCTGTGAAGACTTTCGCGGAGTTAGAATCAATGTTTGTGAAGAGATTTGCCAGCACAACTGAGAAGATCACAATCGCCGACCTCGCTCTGGATAAGAGAAGAAGAGATGAGTCAGTGACCAAGTACATCACTCGTTGGCGAAATTTAAGTATGAAATCTTTAACTTACTTTACAATCTATTTAATTTGATTATTCAATTAAAGTCAGTGTTAACAAAATTTTGATAATAAGTCATCGCCAATCCTCATGGAATAATAACTTTCTAATTATCGTATTAGTTGTGCGACAACCTAGAATTCTTTATGCTAGATTTCCGCAACTCTAAATAACCGTTATAAGCAGGTCCATAGCCAACATACAAAGATATGGACTAAACATGAATCTTTAATGTAATCATGTTTTTAATAACACTTTTATCACTTGACAGCTAATTTTAAGGAGGCATAAGTTTCTGTATTCAATTAAATTCAACCTAAGCTCAATTTTTTTGCCAAATAAGATTTTATACCTATGGTTTTCCTTGCATGTGGAGAAAAGTCAGGCTCAACTATGCAGGATCAAAACTTCGCTTGAGCTTGCTTGTGATCACTCATTCATCCTCACCTGTGATCAAAGTTGATGAGGGTTTTTGGTTGGTTGCTTACTTTTCTCCTCTGAGTTTACAGCCACGAGCATCTTCCTCTTTCTCTTCATCTTTGATCCTCATCAACTAGAGTTTGTGTGGGTACATCTAATTCCTTCATGTTTTTTGTTGTAAGCGCCCTCCTCTTTTTACTATCTTTACCAACTTGGGTTAGCATTACGTCTTCTCCTTCCTATGCTAGTATTAGTGTCTGCAACTCTCAACTTCTCACCATTAACAGCTCACTGGCTTATATGACTTTAACTATTTTGTATAGATCTCTCACCATTAACTATGCTTTGGAGTCTTGATTGATCATTCCAAGTACTACTCATAATATCCCAAGCAGAAGCAACCTAAATAAGTTTAGTTTAACATGCAACTGATGGAAAATATACGCCATATGAAAATGCAGATACAGCTCGTGTAGGATAACAAATACGCACCTTTAATCCTTTTCTTCACCCAAACTTCCAACAGCATTCCTGCACCAACTCCAGCAGCACAACAAGCCCCGTAGATGGCAAGTGCAGAAGGTAATGCCCTTCTAGGAAGAAAATAATACTCTGGGACCTGCCTAACCTTTTTTGGAAGCCTTTTCCTTGTAACTAGACCACTCGAGTCAGTAGCATCAAGACTGCCAACAGTTTTCCAGTCAACATTTTTCAACAAGTCTTTGGAATCATCCGTTCCCATAACAACAACCTAAGGACTTTTGAGAATATTAGTAGGATCAACTGCAGATATATAACAGAACAAAGCACTTTTAAAATAAAAGATATCCCATAGGTTGTTGAAGTTCCTTGTTGGAGGGGACATTTCTAGAATAGCCTTCATTTTATCGGTGTTCATTTTTAGTCCTTCTAAGGTGAAAGGAAACTCAATTTTCTAATCTATTTGCAAAAATGCACTTTAGTGGATTAAGACGCAGGTTCAACTCCTTCAATGTTCAAAAATTCATTTAAAATCTAGGATGTGTTGCTCGGTAGTTTTGCTATTCATTAATAATCATCAAGGCTTGATGTTGATCATGTTGTTGTAGCATAAACTTTAATATTCTACTGATTTGTTATTTAAAAACATGTTCCATCATTCTTTGATAGGTTGGTACTGCATTCTTCAGGCCAAACTGCATAACGTTACCGTAGTCAATCACTAACAATAAAAGTAAGTTTCTCCCGGTCAGCTAATAACATTTTTATGAGATGATAGCCGAAGAACGCATTAAAAGGCACCTTGTGTTTGAACACAAGTAATAGCTTCTGCATACATATCTTTAATGATTTGAATATAAGCGTTATTAACTCCTTTCTTTTCAAGAACTCTCCATAGCACTTCTCTTGGAACTTTATCATATGCTTTTTCTAAATCAATAAATATCATATGTAAATCCTTCTTACTCTCTCTATATTTCTCCATCAAACTTCTTAATAAATGTATGGCTTCCATAGTAGACCTACCCGGCATGAATCCAAATTGATTTTGAGAAACATTAGTATCACGCCGCAACCTGTGCTCCATAACTCATTCCCATAGTTTTAAAGTATGACACATTAACTTAATTCCTCTACAATTCGCACAATCTTGTGCATCACCTTTATTCTTAAAAATAGGGATTAACACACTCATTCTCCACTCATCTGGCAAATTTTTAGTCTTCAAAACAGTATTAAAAAGTTTAGTAAGCCAAGAAATTCCTTCATCTCCTAAGCATTTCCACACCTCTATTGGAATATCATCAGGTCCAACAACTTTTCCACCCTTCATTTTCTTTAAAGCTTCTCTAACTTCGATTTTACTAATACGCCGATAAAAGCAGAAATCTTTATTTACATTTAGGGTGCTAAGGTCACTACAGTCAATTTATTTTCAAATTCTTCATTAAAAAGTTTCATAAAATATCTCATCCACCTTTGTTGAATATCATCTTCTTAAAAAAGTACTTTTTGATCTTCATCCTTAATACACTTCACTTGAACTAAATCCTTACTACTCCTATCTCTTTGTTTGGCTAACTTATACATATATATTTCTCTCTCCTTAGTATCTAATCTATTATATAAATCACTAAAAGCTAAACTCTTTGCATCGCATATTGCTTTCTTAGATTCCTTACGTGACTCTTTATATAATTTTCAATTATCAGAATTTTTATAATTAAACCAATTTTTATAACAAATCTTCTTATTTTTAATCTTTTCTTGCACATTTGGATTCCACCACCAACTATTTTTACTATTAAGAGCTTTTCCATTTGAAACTCCAAGCACATCTTTTGCAATATTCTTAATATCACTAGCCACTTTTTCCCACATAATATTAGCATCCTCATGCACAGACAAAATCTTAAGATCTAAAATCTTACTCTCAAAAATATTTTTGTTAATATTTTTGTTAATATTCTTTAAATGCCCTCATCTAATCTTAGAAAATCATTTTATTTTATTTTTTATTTTCTTCCTCATTATCTTCAAGTCCAAAATTAATAAATGATGTGGAGTATATAAATTTTCACTCGGAATAACTTTACAATCTTTGTAATCTAAACGATCTAATTTTCTTATAAAAAAATAATCAATCTGAATTGTACTATATCCATTTTTATAAGTAATTATATACTCATTCCTTTTCTTAAATAAGGTATTAGCAATTAAAAAATCATAAGCTAAACAAAAATCTAATATGGACTTACCACCTTCATTTGTCGTATCAAACCCATGGCCACCATGAATGCTTTTAAAATCATCTACCTCTCTACCAACATGTCCATTTAAATCTCCTCCAATAAAAACTCTTTCTTCAAGAGGTACCTTTTGTATTAATTCTTCTAAGTCATTCCAAAATTTTAATTTTGAATCCATATCCAAACCCACTTAAGAAGCATAAGCACTTATAATGTTAACAATCTTAGCATCAACAACAATCTTAAAGCTATAATTCTATCTCCAATTCTATTAATATTTATAACATTATCCTTCAAACTCTTATCTAAAATCACGCCTACACCATTTCTAATACGACTCCTACCCAAATACCAAAATTTAAATCCTAAACTATCAATCTCCTTAGCCTTCTCTCCAACCCATTTAGTTTCCTGAATGCACAGAATATTTATCTTCCTATGAACCATAATATCTATGGCATCAGAAGCTTCGATTGAAGAATATATTGAAGATAATTATTGGAGAGTAGGAATAAAGTTAAGCATGGAAGAGTTGAAGATAATTCGGTTTTTATTTCTGCAAATGTAATTAGTTTTGCTTCTACCTCATCTCTTATTAATATCAATAAGGAAAACTGGGGTGTTAATCAGCTATCTCAATTGTTTAATAATTCTTGGCACCCTCTTCCTCCTGAATGGATTAAAGTTAGCATTGATGCATCTTTGTTAAGATCAAACAAAGCAGGAATTGGTGGAGTGTTCAGAGACCATAGAGGAAGATTCTTGTTTGCATTTGGTTTCAGTTGCTTACACTGGGATATAGCTTAGTTGGAGCTGTTGGCCATTCGTTCTTTAAAGAAAGTTGTGCAAGATTGGATGTTTGAAGCAAGAGATATTATTATTGAAAGGGATAATTATAATATTATCAAGTTAATTCAAAGATCTTTTGATAAAATCAGTCGGAAGATTGATCAAATGGAGGTTGAGGAGTTATCATTTTTAAAGGAGTTCAATCAAGATTTTTTTCATTTTTCGAATAGGAGTTGTAATAAGTTAGTAGATTTGTGTGCTAACTATACTATTTTTAGTGATTTTATTTGGGATGATGTTAGCTGTATAATATTCTTCCTTTTTTTTCTTTGTTAAAGGAGAAATGTGATAGATTCTCTATCCTTTTGTAGGTTGTAATAGGTTCTTTTATTAATGCTATTTGCATTTTTCTTTCAAAAAAAAAACCTAGAAAGCCAACTGCCAAGCTAACTGGTGCGCTGATTCTAGGGATTGGATGGCTATCTTTTGGATAGGCTAAATTTAAATTGGTAAAATCAATACACATTCTTCACTTTCCATTTGACTTTTAGACCATGAAAATATTTGAAATCCACCATGGATATTGTATTTTTCTAATAAATTCAGCTTCAAAGAGATTTTGCACTTAGTAACAAATTGGTTCAACTGGCATTGCAACAACTTGTCAATTTTTTTGTTTAATAGGCTTGACATTCTTGAATACACTAAGTCTATGATAAGCAATAGTTACACCTACACCTGGCATTTGAGTGGCAGACCAGGTAAAAACTTCAACGTTTTCATGAATACTGTGCATTAATTCATTTACTGTTGAATGAAGTTCTAATGCGGAGAGTTTGATTATGATAATTTCAAAAATGGGTACTTCTATTACTTCAAAAGTCATAAGCCAAGCTCCTTTCTAAACCTTATTCCTGAATGTTCTTGGTCGCCTTTAAGTTACATGCTCTTGATTGTAATAAAGTTACCTAAACTATAAATTATCCCCTTGCAAGGAATTTAAGTGCAACATGATAGGTCAAGACTACAGCGCAGAAGATGTTGAGAGGATGACCAAAATTTGTATTATAAGTCATCTGAGCATCAACTATAAAGCAGTCAACCAAGATTGTAAATAAATTTTCTCCTTCTCCTCAAGTGACTTGCAATGCAATCATTCCTTTTGTCTCTCGGGTCAACTAAAACACTACTGATTTGATAGTTTGCAACTAGGTGATGAAAATTATAGCACATTATATGGATTTCAATCAATGGCCTATTTTCCTCAATGGAAGTGATGGGTGTAATTTCAATATATGGTGTTCTTAATGTTATGGTCGAGTTTACTTCTCATGATTGAAGTCATTTGAGACTTACTCGGCAAGATAACTTTGCTTTTTCTCCTCCAGTATAGCTAGATTCACTACAACAATATGAATTGCTTGAGTTGGAACTAGTTCATTCTTCTATTCTTCAATTGGTTGCCTTATCATTTCACCATCATTTTTAACCTTCATTTATTCTCTGACTAGGTTCTAAAGATGTCAGCAATCCTCAATATCCATATCATGATCATGATCCTTATGAAAAATATAACATTTAGAAGGGTCTCGAGCAGACCTCTAGCCTTGTAAGTCACTTGAAGAAAACTGTCTATATGGAGTAAAAAAATGAATATTGGCGAATTGGGGCAATTGTTCTCTCCTTCTAGCATCAAAATTCTTGATATTTTATTCTCCCCCATGGGAAGATGTTCCCATGTTGCGGTCATTGAAGATGATGTTGATGTAGTTGACATTGAAAGAAAACCCCTACAAAGTTATAATTCCTTAACCTACTAGAATTTAAAGCATCCGACAAATAGTTATATTCCTCAATATTAATATAACTATCGGCGAGTATAAGTAACTTGACCAAACTCCTCAACTAATGTAAGCTAAGTATATATCTAAAAGGTCCCTCTATTAGATCTTGAATGAGTGCAGCCTAAGCTATGATCAGCCCTAAATCTTTTGCTTCTAACATTTCTTACTAAATTCTTCAAAGAGATTTTTCATAAGCTCAACTAATTCTTGTCTTAACATTAACAAGGCTTGAAAATTCTTCAAAGTCATTTGGGAACTGTTAAGTGTAAATTGCATGTTGTTTATTGTGTTAAAATTCAATAAAAACGTGTTATTTTAGCTATGTTTGTGCAAGAATTTTTTAGGAGAAGGCAAAAATTCACAAGTATTGAACAAGCACACTAACGTCACGTCCATAGATTTAGCATCGCAGCGATGCCATCTACAACGCCTAATTCAGACATTGTAATGTCGAACGCTCTGGAACTTTAGGGATATTAGCACCGCGGCGGAGACATGGTCAACGCATCACAGCGCCACTACGCCAGAAATCAGCATCACAGTGCTGGAGTCTCGAGAAAATGAATGTCGGAGCGCTGAGGATCTCAACACTGCAGCGCAGGATTGCACTTTCAAGCACTGCAACACTCAGCTTTTGCAGCGCCACAGCGAAGCCGTTGCCGAAAAGAGGAGTCGCACCTACTTAGACAAAGGACGCACCAATTCAACCACTAACTGTGCCAGGTCATCCCGGCGTCACAGCGGAGCAAGCCAAACAATGCCAAGGTGCTAGTTCATCTTATAACGTCGTGGCACCACCATGACGAGCGTCGTGGAACCTGAGTCCATTCCTGCACTTGTTATAAATAGTTTTTCAATTCTTTTGTTATAGAGTTCAGTCATTGTCAGTGGAGTCTTGTATTTTTGAGCATCTTCCTTTAGTTTCCGCTTAGATTAAAGTCTAAGGGATTCTAGGGAAGTGCTAAAAACTTTCAATTGAAGATCTTAGCCTATATTGTGTAAGCAATTATATTGTTAGAGGAAGGAGTATGGAGAATATCAATTGATCATTATGGATGACATTTATCTTTATTAATTCTTCTATATCTCTTTTATGAATAAAATAAACATGAGTTTGCTTTTGTGTTATCCATGTCTAGCCAAATCTCTGACTTTTGGGCTAATTATGTGAACGCATAGCAAATACTAATGTAGACTATTGTGCCTTTAATTAGTTTATAGGTATTTCTAATATCTCTCATTCTTAATTTAATGCATACAATGATCACGTGTGTAGTTAATATCTAGTGTGATATATTGCCTCGACGGATGAATATTGAAACAAATAGGAGTATTGAAATAGAATGTTGGCATACCTAGATATAGGATGCTAAACCTACTAAGTTCTATGGAGATATTATAATTGTACAAAGGCCATAAACCTCCTTTTTCATCCCTATAAGTTCGACAGAGATCTAGGGATGCACATGCTCTGATCCATGTCTAAAATTAAGTCTTATTAAGAAATTATATTATTTTTCATTCATTAGTCCAAAACACTTTATTTCCATTATTATCAAATTTTCTTGGAAGTTTATATTAAGTGACAAAAAAATTTAAAAATAAAAATTTTATATTCAGTAAGATAAATCATGCATTTATATTAGACAGTAATAGTTTAATTGCAATTAAGAAGAATATTTTCTTGTGGGATCAACACTCTTCTCTATCACTTTATTACTTGATCAACATATATACTTGTGTATCTAGTAGGCTTTCATTATTTTTATATCAAAGAAAACCTAAGCATATTCATATTTCACTCTAGCTCTATGTGTAGCTCACACCGTTGACTGCAAATCCCACCTTCAGGAACTGGCAAACTATGTTATGTATTACATTTTGATTTAGCAAAATAAGTAATGGCTATAAGTGCAATATGAGAGAGTGACCTAGTTGGTGACTCCTTAAAGATTGTAAGAAATAACAAGCACTTACGAGCATCATTAGCATTTAGTAGACAAATTGCCAACTCAAAGCAAAATATGCTTTTCCTTCATAAGAATTAAAATAAGAAATCTTAATTTCCATTGAATGTGGTGCCTCCTCAAAAAGCACTATGCCAATTAAGTTTTACGCTTCTCAGCATTATAATAATTAGATTCTTCATTGCGTTTAGGAATGTAGGTTTTGTCTATTGTTGGAATTGAAGTTAATGCCCTTAAACTTGAATGCTATCGACAAATAACTGAATCTAGAGATCCTACTAGAGATTCAATAATTGTAACGGTTCCAGGAACATGCTCTAATATTCCTTAAATCATTTTATTGAGTCTCTCTTCCAATTCAATCAACTGCTTGTTAGTGACAAAATTTGGTTCTCCATGCCTACCAATTTATTTGTCTAGTTGCTCCAATTGATTTGTGTTAATTATTATGATTATTATATATATAAAACAAAATTAAAGACAACTTCCAAGCTCTTATAATTGAATTCACTTCTTATTTTTGTCAGAGTGAGCACAAAAATAAGAACTCGCCTTCATTCACCTTATACCAAATAAATGCATGAACTAAAGTCCAAAAGAGAGTTCCAATCAATCTAACCACTAATCTCAACACAAAGTAAAAGTAAACAACAAACTTGCTTCATTATGCCTACCTAGGTTTCGAAATACTTAAAACTAAAAAAATAAATCAACAATGTCTCATTATATATACTCAAATCTTGAGTAACATATCACGCCAACTCAAATTACACTAAAATGAGTTCAATCAAACCCAAAAAAGATTTTGAATTCTAAGTGAAGCTCAAAATAGACTAACTAGTTCATTGCATATCTAGTCGCATTTCAAATGAGTTTAAACAATTGGAAATTTTGATTAATTTTAAAGCACTGCCTATCATCATATTCTCCACAGAAGGAAGAAACTCCTGAGAAGGATGAAACTCCTGATACCTTATATTCGGTTCAAATTTGTCCATGAGCAACACCAAAATCTTTCTAACAAGAATGGTTGGGTAAGCAAGAGTAAGCTAGAGGGAGAAAAAGAATCTAGAGTGTGAATCTTTGAGAATTTATTAAATTGGAAAAAACATAAAAATTGGAAAAAAGAGAGAGAGAGAGAAAGAGAGAGAGAGATTTCTTGTCCAAAGCTCTCCCCCTAAAACCATATTTATTGATTGGGGTTAAAGAACAGCACTATATAAAAGGTTACAACTAAGCTGCAAAAGTATGAAAAAAGTACATGCAAAGGATTAATAAGAAATACACATCTATAACATAAAAAAGGCATATAGCCAAAAAATACATAGAGAATACACATTAAATGTTTAGTAGAGCTGAATTCATAATATTCATTTGCTAACTTAACTAATCTACTCAGTACTTGCAAGTAGTTTGAATGCTTCGACAAATTGCCTTGGCGAGATAAGCTGAGGTGCTTTAAGGAAATGCTTGAATACTTGGGTGATTAAGCATAGTCATCCCTAATGTCGAGTATATTCGAATAAGGTGCTTGATTAACCAGAACATGATTCTTGAAATCACTATGATTATAAAAGCTTCAATAGGTTGATCCTTCTAATTTGGCAAACTAATCTTGAAATTAATCCAATGAACCAATTATAATCAACCAGAACCCAAATCTATGTGATATTCCAATGCACACCTTATTTCTTTCTCTTTTGACTATCATTGCTGCATTCCGAACCTCTTCTGGCACATTATTGATGATACCATTACAGCTTGATGGCTGAATAGTCAAACTAGATCATTGCAATCTAGGAAAAAAATTCGGTTGGATGTGCATTAAAGAGCCACAATCATTCATTTTATGCAAGAACTTCGCATTGCATGTACTTTTTTTTATTCATCTATCCCCCCCCCCCCCCCCCCCCCCCCCGCCGCAGCACACGCACACACGCACCAATTGCAAAGCTATCCAGTCGCTTATAATGTTCATAAACGTATGCACTCACCACAAAAGTAAGGGATCTACTCATGTCATATCACACCTTTTCCCTAACCACGGTTATAAGGAATTCTCTTCCAAGTTCCAATTAGTTAACTTAAGATGTAAATTTTCTCCGTGAAAAAATGTTGCAGGCTTCCTTTTTGGTTTTCTACAACCTAAGCAGTCATATTGGAGACCAAGATGGTTAAGGTGTGCTGGTTACGGATGTTATTGAGTCAAGTTGAGCTCGGGCCTTAGCTCGTTGAATAAGAGCCGAGGACATTCTCAACCCTTCTTCGTCTATATTATCGATCTCCAAAGATTAAGACAGCAAAACAAGGTACTTATTTCGTTGCTTGATTCAACCAAAGGGGAGGAAGAGCTAAATGGGATTTACCTTAAGAGAAGGCACTGGCCGAGAAAACGACGACGGCGGCAGTAGCGGAACGAAGGTATCGTCAGATTCGTAGAATGGCATGGGATAGAAAGATCCAGCTATGGAGCTTGGATGTTAGGCAAAGGAAATTAGGGAAGAACTCGCAAGCATCCGACGCATGGATGGATTTATGTTAATTTTTATTATTTAAAATACCACATTAAGATTTTTAAATCATCTTAAAGATATTATTAATATTAAATTATTTAAAAATAAAATACATCTCTTTATGTATACTTTCTCAATATGATTTAAATAAAAAATTAAGATATTACACATATGGAAGAAATTTTGAGTTCAAATAATTTTAAAAATATCATTAATATTAATTTATTTAAAATAAAATATATTTTTTATATTTATATTTTGATATGATTTGAACATAAATGTGATATATAAATAAATATAAAATTTAGATATTATATATATATATATATATATATATATATATATATATATATATATATATATATATATATATATATGCCTCATAATGCTTGAAATTTAAAAAATATGCCAGTTATTTTGTGTCATAATAAAATATGTCCAAATATTCTTATCAAAAATAACTTCACTTTAGATCACAAAGTACCACATTGATTTAAGTGTCGATTATGACATACAAAGTTCAAACGCAGTTGATACATTGTTTTTAAATTTATTAAAATAATTGAAAATTACTAAAGCACTTGACCAACTTCTTCGACACATCGTCAAGAACTGCTTGACATAATCGATGAATAGTTGAAGATATATTTGATTATTTATTCTAGTAGATTTGAATAAAGTCCTTCAAAATTTTTCTTTGAAAATTTTTTAAAATAGTTGAAATTTATTGAAACACTTAATTAAGCCTTCTTCACATCTTTGTAGATATTTGGACATGAGCAATGATGGGTCAAAGATAGATTCAATCATCTTTAAATAGGTTTTAACAAGGTGTTTGAAAGATTCTTTTCAAAGACTAATAAAACAGCTGAACTTAGAGGTTATTTGGTTGGAAGTAAAGTGAGTGTAAAGTAAAATAAATGTAGGAATTTTGAGAAGTTTGATTTTTGGTTGGATAAAAACAAATCCAAGGTAAAGTGAATGCAAGGTATTCCATTCTAATTCATTTTCTAGGTAAACCGTTCTAGCCCAGTTTTCAATGAGAATCGTTTACACCGCTTCAAAGCATGCTTTACCATCGTCGACGACCACTGTCTTCATCGCCACCCTGTTGTTGGCAACCACCCTCCACAGCCACCACCGCTGCCCTCCACCGCTACCACTGTTGTCCACCCCCGCCTGCCACCGCTGCCCCCACCTTCGCTATTGTCGGCCACCCACTACCAGCCGCCAGCCTCTACTACCACCCACACCCGTCGCCACTACTCAGTGCCGACTACCCTGGGCATAACCTTCTTACACTTTACATTGTATTCATTTTACTTCAAACCAAATAAAAATAAGTAAAGTCGTGCATTCCTTTTACACTCATCCAAATAACTCCAAAGTATTTCTTTTACACCACATTCATTTATACACTACATTCCATTTACATGCATTCCCTTCTCACGCAACCAAACAGCCCCTTATTGGAATACTTAATCACCCTTCTTAGGCCTCTTTAAAGTTTGTTTAATATGATCAATGAATGATTGAAGATAGGTTTTATTAATTGTTGGAACATCTTTGAATAAAGTTCTTATAGGACAATATATGCTGTTATAATATAATACTAATTGTTTAACAAGACCACTAATTGTGTTTTTGCATAATAAAAATCTAAATCCATTTAATCACCTCACTGAATACCCCCCCCCCCCCCCCCCCCAATGTGCATACCCCCTTGGCTCGGTACAGAAGTTGCAAACAAAAGGAAGAGAAGGGTTTTGAAGGGTGCTAATTCATCCATTGGCCCAATTAAGAGTATTGTCCTACTCAATGTAGGCTCCCAATAATTCATTTTTTATTTAAATTTTGGTATTTCTAAAAAATATTATGAGATCAAAATGTGTTTTTAAAGGGTATAACAAATTTTCACAGTGCAATTTTTTATATATTGTAGAATGTCTTATTCTGACAAGCAAGGCACCCATTCTTGACTTGACAACATCATAACATTGAACAAGGATGACTTAACACTCACCTAACCACATCGCAAAAGTGAAGTGAAGAGCTAAAAGAGGTGTGATATACCCGTCAAAATGCATGGTGGGCAACCAACCGAAAGTCTAATGCCTGGGTGACCACATCACAATAGTGAGGCAAAAGAGAAAGGAAAGTACCCATTCTTCATCTAACCACATCGCAATAATGAAGAAGGACAACTTAACACTCACTTGACCACATCAGAACAGTGAAAGAGTAAGAGAAGTGATATAGCCATCGGATTGCATGTTGGGTAACCAACATAAATTCTAATGTCTGCCTGACTATATAGCACTAGCAGAATAAATGAGAAAGGAAAGTGTTCATTCTTTACATGACCAAATCATAATAGTAAATGAGGATAACTCAACACTCACCTAACCACATCACAACAATGAAATGAAGAGCTAAAGAGGTGCGATATACCCAACTAATCGCACACTGAAAAACCAACCGAAAGTATAATTCCCACATGACTATGTCACAACAACGAGGAAAATGAGAAAGAAAAGTGTCCACTCTTCACAAGACCACATTGCAACAGTGAAAAAGGACAATCCAACACTCATATGACCAAATAATAATAGTGAAGTGAGGAGTAAAAAAAATGTGTGATACACCCATCGAATTGCATGCCCAAAAATCAACCGAAAGTCTAATATTTGTCTGACAACACATAATAGCAAGATAAAAGAGAAAAGAAAGTGTTCATTATTCACCTAACTACATCACAACCGTGAAGAAAGACAACTTGACACTCACTTAACCACATCACAATAGTGAAGTGAAGAGTGAAAGTGGTGTGATATACTCGCCAGATCACATTATAGACGGCCAACCAAGAGTTTTATACATACCTGACCACATCACAATAGCCAAGTAAAAGAGAAAGCAAAGTGTACATTCTTCACCTAACAATATGACTATAGTGAAGAATAATAACTAAACACTCACTTAACTACAACTTGACCTCATTTTTGTATGAGGCATCAGGACCCATTCAACCTCCAATCAAGCTTCCATCCAACCTGCAGTCAATCCTCAATCAAGCATCAATCAAACCTTCATCAAATTTAGTTACCCAGTCTATACTTCAATCAATTACTCAATCCATCTCTTCCACCAGCATTCAATCAACATTTCAATCTAGGTCATAACCATCCATCAATGATCTACAACTAATGTTTCAATCAACTATCAATCAATCCAAATTTGATCATCCAACCTTTAGCCTCAAATCTCTAATCAATCAATCATTCAATCTAGCTCGTAATCAACCTCATTGATCTTTCTTAAAATCAACATTGAACTGCATGCAAATTAATTGAAGCCAATTTGATTATACAAACTAGATTTGATGATGTCAAATCTGTTCGACTCAATTTGAATTATATTCACCTCGACGACTTTGATCAATTTGATTTAATATGTCTCGACATGTCTCAAGTGCAAATTAACTTTACTGTCTTTAATTGACACAATTTAATTCCTTTCCAGTTAAATTAACTTTGATCAATACAAATTTGCTATATCAATTTAAATCAAAATGCTATATAATTAATTTGGTTTTATGTAGTTTAACCCTTCTCCAATTTAGCTAACTAAATCTCTTTAATTTCAATGTTTAATATCAACCATTCAATCAAGTTTTGAAGGTATGATGGTTTTTTGATGATGCTAATAGCATTAGGGATGGTCGTTACTCGAGGAGGCCACAACTCCATTTCCATAAGCTGCCGCCCCACACTCGAGAGCTCTCTTCCTCAGACTCCTAGGTTCACATATAGCAATAAAGGGGGTTGTTTGGGCAGCATCATCACTTCATTCGGTCCCTTGTGTTGTGCAATCCGAGAGGCAAATAGAGAAAGGCAGACAGAAGCGAGGAGCGAGAGAGTGTTCTTGCGGCTTTCCCAGTCTTGAAGATCCCCAACGCTGAGCCATTGATTCGGCCTTCTACTCATCATGGCCACATCTTCATGACAACAGTTGTTCTCCAGCTGCTTCTCCTACCAGTCTAAGCCATCTTATTGTTGTGAAAGTAATAGTTCTTCTCCTTTCATATTTCTTTTAGTCAAGGCATATGAAATAGATAATCGAAAGGATTCCATGGCCTTGTATGAAAACCCCTATACTATTGTGATTATTTAGTCAATGACGCATGTTATGTTTGAATCTACTTATAGATTTAACAGTTCAATCAATGGCATGACAGTAAACTTTGTGATTTTGGGTAAATCTTAGTGGAAGACTATCCATGGCGTCACACGTGAAGTGTGTATGTAAGGGTATGGCAAATCCTTGTAGACGGTAAATGTAAACTTCATCCGTTCCATACATTTAAAAAAAAAGTGGCAAATCTTAGCAACTTGGGAACTATGAACTTCTTCTATTTTATCCTTTTTTTTTTAATTTCAGAGTCGATCTAACTCAATAGTATTTGCTGTTTCTTAACGGTGAATTTTGTTTGTAGCATAAGTTGATTTGCTTTAAAATACACAAGTCCTTTTATCTCATCTTATTTTATTTTGAGCATTAGAATATATATTTGTGTAATTGATATATGAGCAGCTTTTTAATATTTATATGGATGTGTATGAAATTCTACAACGGCAATAATTTAGCATTCATGATTTCAAATAACGTGTTAATTTAAACGCATGATTTACATTCATCACGAGTATATCTTCAAACCCAATATATATTTGATGATAAAACTTATTAGTTTGATCAAAAAGTCATATTTTGGAAAGGAAATAAGTGCTTAAAACTACATTTTCACATATATGTTGAAAGTTAAGAGGTCTCAATGGGTAATAGCTTTTCTCTCATCCTCTGAGTGATAACAAGGGTTGTTTTGAAAGCTTGTATATATGGACTTGCTCAAATAGGGCAAGTGCTCATGACATCAAAATCTTTCGGAAACTAAAAAGGATTGTTGCATTGCATTTTTTCAAATCTTGATTAAATCTTAAAGCAATAAATGAGAGGGAAAGAAGATGAAGATTTCCTATATACATAGCTTATCGGATGGAATAGTTGGAGTTGTCGATATCCTGCTTTACATTTTAATATTTAGATATTGAATGCATCTTTTGTCATTTTAGAGATACATGAAGGTTTGTATTATCTTTATCCTCCAATAAGTTTTCTGTGTGTATGTCCTTTTAAAGGATGTTGGCTAGAATCAATGTCTTGTGATATGGTGATGATAGCTCCTTGAGGTAAGTTGAAGAGCATGTGTTCTAAATCTATTTCCTTTGTATTCATGAACTAATTGATGGCAATTAGAGATTGCACCTTGATAAATATCTTACTTCATGAAGGGATTTAATGGTTTGGGCTACATATTTCTTTTCCTAGAAAACTTTCTTATCTTTCCATTTTTTTGGTAAATACATTTAAGTGATTTTGGTATGGAGGGTTCACTATTCTTTGTTATAAAGAGTCTTTGGAAAGTTATTTGTTCTCTTTAACATCAACATTTCTTGTTGGAACATTAAGGAAATGGTTATATTGAATGCTCGGCAATGTCGATTCATGTTTAAACCTTACAACATATGTTAAATAAATTGTTTATTATTAGTGACTGATATGATACTTGCATTAGTCTTTTGTAGAGGATATTGGAAAATGTGTTTTGTTCTAAAGGGTTATGGTTATAGTAGCATGATCATATGTACTCTTGAAATGGCAATACATGGATGTTTAATGTTGTGATGTGTAAGGCTTGTTAATGATGTTAGGAAGCTCAATCCTCTTTATATTTCAAAAAAAAATTAATGCAAGTGAGGTTTGTGGGTTTGTTGGAAATTCTGCATATGCTTCATATTTCAATTTTCAAGATGTGGGGTTTAAAGGCAAGGTTGTATGCTTTATGTTAGAAAGACGTATGAGTTTTTGGAAAGAATGAAATGCCTTCAAATACTCTTTCTCCTGATTACATTTTGGCATAAGTGTTAAGTTGGAAGAATGACATGCATTTTTAAGGTTTTACACTACATTCCATACCAAAGGTTACTGGATTCTTTTCTGTTGGAAAAGCTTGTAGGGACATGTAAGTAGCAATAACATTTCTTTAATACAATAGCATATAATTGGGTTAAATATGCACGTACATGTGTCTTGTGCTTTAAGGTTTTACTTTTATCCATGCATATGTGATACAAAAGAAAGTTGGATAATTACATTGGTAGTCTCCTTTGAGTATTGGAAAGAAGTCTGTTGCAACTGTTTTGTTACATTCAATCTTGCATAAACATTTAAGTTGAAGTCAAGCATTACATGGGCATATACATTCAAAAGCAGCCAAGATGGTGAGTGAAACTGGGATTGATTTGTGCTTCATCTTATGCATGAATATTTTCTTTTTATGGTTTGGGGAAAGGGAAGAGGTGGGGGAGAGTAGTTACTTGGGTGATTATTGGAAAGTGGACTTTTGAAGAAAATCATAGCTCTATTTCCTTCTCTCTACCCTACTCCCTCTCTCTCTTCTTCTTCTTCTTCTTCAACCCCCCTTCTTGGGCCTCGAGATCACTTCAAAAGAAAACTACAAAATTTTTAGTGTTTGTAATTCATGATTTTAAATCAAATTCGATATAAATTTGAAAGGTCATATACAAAATTTCAAGCATTGTATTCCATATGTTTCTATTTCCACCATTTGTAAGGAAGATGTTGCAAAATGAAATATTCTATTCAATTTTGTGTACTTGGTTAGAAGTGAATAATTTGAATTGATGTTTATACTTATATGTCTACAATCATTCTTAAATATTATTATGAATTTTATATATACATGAAATTCTGACACATTTTTCTCTCTTCACATTTTTTATGAGGGAACGATGAAGCTGGTTGGAGGATAGAGCCAAGGAGCTTCAATCACCCCTATTTCTTCTAAATGGGAGTACTATGGCCGGTTGCACCATTGACTTGCTCCGGTGAGGTGAGCATTCTCAAACTTAGAAGGCCCTAGGTCCTATAAGCCAATGGTTGTGTGCTCCTCCAGCCTTAGGTCCATGTAGTAACCCATGCATCTAATCTATATTTATTTTTCTGCAAACCCAAAACCAATTAATGTGGTTTATTTACATCCATGTGTATGTTCAAGGGTTAGTAATAATGATTGCAATCCTGCATATCAATAGTGTCATTTAAGGATAATAATTAAGGATGAGTCTCAATGAACGTTAAACAAAATCTAAGATTCATATACACATTATTAGGGATTAAACATCAAACATAGAGATCTTAATGACATTACACCCTAGGGCTAATATACACCATTAATTTGACATCAATAAAACTCAAACAACAATCAATCAATCATTAATTCTTCTTTAAGATTTGAAAACTTCAATAATTAATAATAACTCGAATAAAATTTATAAAAATATCAAATATTTCTCAACCCAGTCAAAATATATAATCATTGAAAGATAAAATTCAAGCCAAAATTTTATTAATTCTTAATTAATGCTCTAATTACTCATTGATTGAATATTAATTAAATGAATTCATTAAAAATAGAACAAAATGCAAAGACATAAAACAAATTCAAATAAAAATGTAATAAAGATCAGAAAATTTAATATCAACTTAAAATGAAAATTTTCAATTAAAACTTAATTTTAATTTATTAAATAATCAAATTCATCTATAATTAATTAAATATAATAAAAATAATTCAAAAATACATTAAAAGTCAAATAAAGTTAAATAAAATTTAGATATTAATAATTTAAATTTAAATAAAACTTTTTATTGAAATTTAATTAATAATTCATTAATGATTAATAAAAATTAATTTAAAAATATTTGAAGAATCTTTGATGATGAATCTTAATGATACACCCGACACGACATTCGCTCTTTATGAGCTGAGATTAATTTTAAATTTATCACCGTCGACAAATGATTGCGGAAGGTGAATGAGTTTTAGTTTCAAAATTTTAAGTGATAGATTTTATTTTAGGAATTTAAATTTTTGTTGGATTTGACATTTGACCCATCCGGTCGAGAATTTTCTTCAACATGACCATCATAGGGGTGACGTTAAAATCACTAATATTTTTGTAGGAATTTGGACGTCTTTTTATGATTCAAGTTAGGATGACTCTAGTCCTTTCAAGGAGAAGGAGAATGAATCTTGAATATTTGACACGTGTAGTATTCTCAGACATTGGCGTTTAGAAATTTGTTGCATTTGTCGCAGCACATGCAGGAGTTTGTTTAGTTTGAAAATAGAATGAGCATTTGATCCTGCGTAGCATCTCAAATATTTGTATTTGTAACTTTAACACATTTGTTGGAGCACATGCAGGGGTTTTGCGCTTCAGTTTAAGGGATCATATTTAATACATAAATGACATTTTAAAATATTTAAATATGATCCATTTATGTAAGTGATTTTATTTAGAAAAATGTCTCAGATTTCTTTTAAGGGCCTACGAACTCCTTCTATCTGCTTGTACACAGATATGGCATTTAGGAGTTTTGGCGCACCACAACATGTTTTTGACATTAAACTTTATATTATAATGATGCCAATCAGCATGTTATCTCATCTAATTTTGCATGGAGTTTATATTTTATTTAAGTTGCTATTGGGCTACTAGCAAACTCAAACTCAACCCTTTCCTTGTCCTTGTATATTCTTGAGACAAGGTATATTTATGAATTAAACTATTGATAGACCTTCTCAATTAAGGATTATCTCACAACTTCCAAAACTATAAATCTTGAAGAAGCCAAAGGAGGAGTGTTATAAGGCCAAGAAAAATATGTGTCAAAAGCCGATGAGTTATAATTATCACCCTTAATAGAATTACACCAAGTATAATTTTATTACATGGGTAAGTAAATTCTCATTCTGCCATTCACTACTCTTTTCAATTGTCTAGGGGTTGGTGATAAAGTTATTTTAAGAAGCTCGAGTCCAATCTCTATATGGCATTAATATCATTGAGGTATATGAAAGTTCGATAGGGATGTTAAGCCCTTGTGAATTAGCCCGAGGCTAATCAAGAGGGGGGTGAATTGGTAGTTTTAAATATTCTTTAACCACAGGAAAGATCTTTTGATAATTTTGCAACGGAAATGAATTAACATAATAATAAAAAGATCAATCACAGATTTCACCCAAGCACATAATAACAGAAAAATAAAGTGCAAAAAATAATCAGAAAGAACACACTAGATTTTATAGTGGTTCGGTCAACTTGACCTACGTCCACTCCCCGAAGCCTCCCCTCCAGGTATTGCACTAAAAAATCAGTGACTCTCCTTTTGCTCCCACAGTAAGGCGGAGAAGCCTTTACAAAACTTCTTTTCACCAACCCGGTGAGGCAGAGAACCCAGACAGTTTTGCTTCCTCCTGAAGCAGGCAGAGAACCTCGACTCCTTTCACTTCCTTTTGAAGCAGACAGAGAACCTTACCTCCTTTTGCTTCCTCCTGAAGCAGGCAGAAAACCTTGACTTCTTGCTGACGATCCTTCCCACAGAGACACCACGAGACTAGGAACGACGACCGGAGAAGACGACTCAAATTCTTGCTTAGAGTAACCTTTGTGAACCCCTCATAAACTCCCCCTCACAAGTTCTCCCTCTCTCTCTCAAGCTCTCCCTCTCCCTCTCAAAGCTCTCTTGGCAAATGACTCAGGCAAAAAGTTTTCCTCCAATAACAAACAAAAAAGTTTAAATAGAAAGGCACAAAAATTACCCTAAAATTCAACTTGCCGTCAAATATCGTCTAGGACGATCGAAGGATTGTCCAGGATGATCAGTGTAAATCTTCATCAATTGATCTGGACGATCTGGCTTCTTAGGATGATTAGAAGACATTTTTTATTCCGATCGTCCCGGACGATCCTGCGATCGTCCGGGATGATCAGTTTAATTCAAGAAAATCATCCTGAGTATTGTTCGGGTCGTCCAGGAGAAAAGCGTGGATGATCTGAAGAAAAAGACTTGATCGTCCGAGATGATATTCATATCGTCCCATACAATTAGTTCAAAACCTGCCAAAATCGTCCTGAGTATTATTTTGGTCATCCTGCACAAATGTCCCGAACGATTAAAAAATGACCTGATCGTCCAGGATGATATCTCTATCGGCCCATACGATTATTATAAATAAGCTTATATCATCCAGAACATTGTACGGGTCGTCCAGGTGAAGTTAGTTGGACGATGAGGATTTTTAACATATCGTCCGGGATGATTTTACGATCGTTCAAGACGATGTGATCAATCAAATTAATCCTCGACCGCTTTCCTTAATGACCTGGCTAATTTAGACATGATTGCTATGAATCGGGCAGGACATACACCCATCGTCTGAGACGATTAGAGAGAAAAATCTAAGAAATTAAATCATGCCTAACTTGATCTGAAGACTGAGAATTTTTAATTTGAGCTTATCGTCCTACATGAGGGGTGGATCGTCCAGGACGATCAGCTTAATCAGACCGACTTAACTTGACAGCCCTGATTAGGGTTTCTGTTTTCACTGGATCGTCCAGGATGATATGGTGATCGTCCAGGACAATGTGATCAAAAAATAGAACAGAAACTCTAACTCACAAAAAATCTCCCCCTGAGTGTCGGTGTGCAATGTTACTTAGCTAGGGGATCAATTACATTATATTTGACTCAGGAAAGAAAAAAATTACATTGAACCTGAACCACATACAGACTGACTTAATCTTGAGCTGGCTTAGATTATACTTGATCTTGTGGACCTATAAAGTTAGACAATCAAATGAAAACTGAAATGTTTAAGAATTTCAAATTCAGTAAATAAATATTGAGCATTGATAATTCAAAAACACTGAATATTTGAACATTGTTAAGAATTTCAAATTCAGTACACTGATCCAGAACACACATAACACACAACTAATCCCCCTTTTGACATCTCAAAAAGGGAAAAATAACATAAAGACACATAAGAAAATAGTACAAAGCTAACACAAGAAAAATAACATAACAAACAAACTAGTAAGGAGGTGGATCCCAATCAAAACACAACAATAAGAAATACAGAAAACACAATCTTTTTTTAAATCGATCGGCTCCAGTAAATCAAAATTTTTTTATAGTTTATTAAATTCAAAAATAAATAAGAAGAAATTGACGAACTAAAATCCAGAAAAGTTAGAAAATCGATTTTTGTAAACCTGATCTCGGACACCTTACAAGCTCAAATTCCTTTTAGACAAAAATCTAATTCAAAAGAGTAGAAATTAGATTTGAAAAGAGATCCTTTCAAACCTCGTTCTAGAAAAATATCTGATAAAATAATATTACAAAGAAAGGAATCAGAAATCATGAGTTTCAACCTCAAGTGCTTGGAAATATTAAGTAGTGCATGAAAAATTTCTAATATGTTTAAAGATCTAAAAGAGAAGAAGCTTATTTCCATGTAGGCTCATTTTGTGCCTCTTTTTCAATTTGTTTGGCGCACTTTGCGCATATTTTGATTTTTGATATATTTTGTATATCTTTTCATTTTTGGCGATATTGCGCATCTTTTCAGTTTTGGGCTCATTTTGTATCTCTTTTTCTTTCTTTTGTAAGCTTGCTTCCTTTAATAATCCCTAAAGTATCTCAGTTGTGAGATTACCTTCTAGACATAAGCGAAAAAAAGCTCACTCTCTACAATCAGGAAGAGTAATCTACAAAACAACATCATACTCATATGATAAATGCAATCACTTGATTAAGAAAAAATATAATAATGATTCATTATTTTGAAAATACTATTCATATGAGATAGATTACTATAAGAAGATAAAATAGATCTCTATTTCAAAAAATAATATTTTAATTTTTGAAAAAGATCTCTATTTAACAAGAAAAAATCACCATTAAAAGCAGTTAAAGGAAGAGAGAACAATCATCAATATTTCTTCTCTTTAACTGATTTACAGAAGTCAATCACTGCTTACAAGCTTTCAAACAAAAACCAAGGCAAAACTCTCAGTCAGTTTATCAATAGTAGTGAGCAGTGATCTGATTTTTAATTAAGTAAACAGTAAATCCAAAATCAAATAAAAAACTCATACAAAGATATAACCAGATTCAATAAGCAAATCAAATAAACTAAAATTAGCAAAAAAATGAAAGATCTAAAAGAAAACTGATAAAACAAAAACAGAAAGGGAAGAAATGAAAAATAGAAAGTTCAGAAATCAACAGTCATTAGATATATGCATTTATGTCAATCACACATAATCTGGTCCTTAAAATGCTGAATGTATCAAAGGCCAGTGATTTAGTAATGATGTCAGCCAGTTGGTTTTCAGTTGTTACATGATGTCACTTAATATCTGCTTTGGTAATATGGTCCCTAATGAAGTGATGTCTTATGTCAATGTGTTTGGTTCTAAAATGTTGAATTGGATTCTTAGAAATGAAGATGGCACTAGTGTTATCATATAGAACTAAAATTGTGCCAACAGGTAATCCTAAATCCAGAATTTGTTGCTTCAACCAAAGGACTTGGGCTACACAACTTCCTAAGGCAATGTACTCAGCTTCAGCAGTGAAAAGTGCAACAGAGTTTTATTTTCTACTGGACTAGGAGACTACAGACTGTCCTATGAATTGGCAAGTTTCAGCAAAATTAGAATCAAAATATCCAATAATCTCAAAAGAAGTGATATGCCTAGGATACTAGATTCCTAAATTTGGGGTCCCTAAGAGATATCTAAGAATTCTCTTAACAGCAGTCAGGTGGGACTCTTTAGGATCAGCTTGAAGCCTAGCACAAAGATAAACACTTAACATGATATTAGGTCGGCTAGCAGTCAGGTAAAGTAGTGATCCTATAATTTCTCTATACTTCTTTTGATCAACAGATTTTTCATTTGAATTATTATCTAACTAAACAGATGAACTCATGGGAGTGTTGATTGGCTTGGCTTTGTGCATTTCATATTTCTTCAAGATGTCCTTAGTGTATTTTGATTGATTAAGAAAGGTTACATCATCCATTTGCCTTATGCTAAACCCAAAAAAGTAGGATAATTCTCCCATCATACTCATCCCAAACTCTTTACTCATTATTTTAAAAAAAGTATCACATAAATTTTTATCAGAAGATCTAAAAAGTATATCATCAACATAGATCTGGATAATGAGTAAATCATCTCCTATTTTCTTCAGAAAAAGGGTGGTGTCTACGCTCCCCTTAACAAACTCTCTTTCTAATAGAAATATGCTAAGCCTCTCATACCAAGCTCTGAGTGCCTATTTTAATCCATATAATGTCTTTTTTAATTTATAGATATGATTTGGATACTGGGAACTCTCAAAACCTAGGGGCTGCTCTACAAAGACATCCTCTTTTATTACCCCATTCAAAAAGGCACTCTTGACATCAATTTGAAAAGCTTAAATCCCTTATAACAGGCAAAGACTAGTAGTACCCTAATAGCTTCCAATCTAGCTACAGGGGCAAAGGTCTCCTCAAAATCAATCTCTTCTATTTGGTTGTACCCCTTAGCCACCAATCTCGTCTTATTTCTAATCACCACACCAGAATCATTTATCTTATTCTTAAAGACCCATTTGATTCCTACAACACTTTGATCCTTAGGTCTTTCTACTATCACGTAAATATCATTCCTTATAAATTGATTCAGCTCTTCTTGCATGGCTAAGATCCAAAACTCATCAGATAAGGCTTAATTCAGGTTGGTGGTTTCAGTCATTAAGATAAAGGTAGAGTGGTTTACTTCTTTCCTAAGGTCATGCCTAGTTTTAACACCTTCAGAAGGGTCTCCTAAGATCAGTTCTTTAGGATGACTTGAAGAATATCTCTAATCTCTAGGCAAACAAACATCAGCTTCTACCCTTTTCTCAAGATTTGCAGACTCTACTCCTTGGGTGACTTCTATAATCTCTTCATCTTCTACCTCAGATCTAGATTCCTTAGGATCAGATTCATGAAACACTGCATGAGTAGTCTCCTCCACCACCAATGTCCTCTTATTAAATACTCTAAAGGATTTTTCCACACTTGAATATCCTAAGAACACATCTTCATCAGATTTTGGGTTAAATTTTCGTAAGAGTGACTTCCCATTATTGTGAATGAACACCTTACAACCAAAGACATGGAGGTGGGAAAAGTTTGGAGTTCTACCCTTAATGATCTCATAAGATATAATATTCAGATTGGATCTAACATTCACCCTATTCAGCATATAACAGGCAGTGTTCACCGTTTCAGCCCAAAAATATTTTAGAAGTGAATACTCAACAAGCATGGCTCTAGCGGCTTCCACTAAGGTCCTGTTCTTCCTTTCAGCTATCCTGTTCTGCTGAGGGGTTCTAGGAGCTGAAAAGTTGTGGCTAATCCCTTGCTCCTCACAGAAAGTTTCAAATCTCACATTTTTCAAACTCTCTACCATGATCACTACGGATGGTCAGGATCTTACAACCTAACTTCTTTTAAATCCAAGTGGATAAATATTTAAATTCATCAAATGACTCAGACTTATGTGACAGAAATCTATCCAAGTGAACCTCGAGTAGTCATCAACAATCACAAATCCATAGACTTTTCCCCCTAAGCTGGCGGTGCTAATGGGTCCAAAGAGATCCATGTGAAGGACTTCTAAAGGTCTAGAGGTGCTGATGTCCTTAATGGAGTAGAATGAGGATTGGACTTGCTTCACTAGTTGAGAGACATCACACAGGTGGTCCTTAATGAACTTAAGCTTGGGGACACCTCTAACTAAGTCTTTTTGGGTGACTCTTCTAAGGGTTTTCATACTGGCATGACATAACCTCTTATGCCACAGCTAAGACTCATCAGTAGCAGTGTTTTAAGCAAATTGAAACATCAATTTTAAAGCAGCTTACATCCAGCATATAGACATTGTTGATTCTTTGTCCCTGCAAAATAATTTTGTCATTTAAGCTTATAATGCAACAAGTTGGTAGGAACTTTATGTTGTATCATTTGTCACAGAGTTAACTGATGCTGAGCAAGTTATGTTTTAGTCCATCTCAAGCAAAATATTGTAAATAATGAAATTTTTTGAATCACCAATTATACCTGCTCCTACCACCCTCCTGGTGGTGTTGTCTCCAAGTGTAACCTTGCCTCCTATTCTGATCTCCAACAAAATGAACTGATTTACATCTCCAATCATGTGTCTAGAACATCCGCTGTTCAGATACCACATACTCCCACAAGGACTTTTGTGAGAGCTCTCCTGCAAAATCATCAAATGTAATATTAGGAACCTAAACATGTTTGGGTCCCTTGTGATGTAAAGAAGATTGAGATGTATGCATGCTATACTGTAAATCATGCAGTTTGAGTCTCTACACCCAATGTGTACTATGGTGAACAGTGCAGGTGCGGGAGATGTGACCTAACATGCCACAAGAAAAAATATCTAACACCAGGAAAAGGATTAACTAATCAACGTGGGTGATAGTGCCTCTTTCTAGGTTTAGATGAAACATGCTTTGATGATTTTAAATGCGATTCTCCAAGAGATAGAGGTTTATAAAATTGTGCAAATATAGGTGGTATTTCATTATTCTCATATGCACTAATTTTTACACTAAGAAATTTATTTTCTTTTTTGAGACTTTCAATTTCAAATTTCAATGCATGCTCACTACTATCTAACTCACATGCCATGGTATCCAATTTCTTGAAAGCTTTTTCTAAATCAACAGATGATGTTTTTAATGAATCATGCTCAGAGGATAAATTAGAATGCTTTTTGTTTAATTTATTAAATTCATCAAGTAATGCCATATGATTGCTATCCAAGGTGGAATGATCTTTAATCAAAATTTTATGCTCTTTTTGTAAATTCAGAAATTCTAATTTCAGGCTAGCATGAGTTTTCTTAAGCTTCCTATATGATGAATGGAATTTTACAGAAATATCAAGTAATTGATCATAGGTAAGTTCACACACCTCTTCTTGGTCAGACTGACCAAGATATTCACCAACCATCAAACACAAGTTTGTAATCTCCTCTTCAGCTTCAGTCTCAAAAGAGTCAGATGCAGAATCCGCCCAGAAAGCTTTTTGAATTCTTTTCTTGTACTTCCTGAACTTAGGTTTCTCCTCACCCTTCTCCTTACTTGGGTGAACCTTAACTGTAGGACAATCAACTTTTATATGCCCTGACTTCCTACATTCAAAACAAACTATATCAGAAGAACCCTTAAAATTTTTACTACTCTTACCTTTGTTCCACTTCTGATAGTTTTTGTGCTTCTTTCTTAGAAAGCTTTTGAATTGCCTAGTGATTAAGGCAACATCATCATCATCAGATCCTGAAGAGCTAGATTCAGAATCATTAGTCTTTAGGGCTACAGTCTTCTCTTTCCTCTTCTCTCCTACATCAAGCTGTCTTTGGTTCACCCCTTGCTCGTAAGTAATGAGTGATCCAAGTAAGTTATCAATGGAATAAGTATTCAAATCCTTAGATTTAGTTATCGCAGTTATTTTTGCATCATAGGAAGAGGGCAAGCATCTCAAGATTTTGTTAACTTTTTCATAGTTGGTGAGTTCTCTTCCTCAGGCATGCAGGGATGTTATAATCTGTGTAAACCTAGTATACATTTCAGATATAGACTCACTAGGTTTCATGCGAAAAAGTTCGTAGTCGTGAAGTAAAATGTTAAACCTAGATTGTTTAACCTCAAATGTCCCTTCATAAGTGATGCATAGTCTATCCCAAATCTCTTTACTAGTTGTATAAATAGAGACACGTATGTAATCCTCAGATTTTAAGGCACAAAAAAAATAGTTTAAACATTTGGCATTCAATTGGGCTAAGTCCCGATCATCAAAAGTCCATTCGACAAAAGACAGTTCAGTTTTAACATTGTTAATCATTCTAAAAGGTATTTCATAGCCATCTTTAATAAGCATCCATATGCGATAATCTATAGATTGAAGAAAAGTGGACATGCGAGTTCTCTAAAAATCAAAAGGTATATTATCAAACAACGGTAGTCATATAATTGAATAACCTTCAGTAATATTACGATTACCAAAGTTAGCCATGGATCAAAATTCAAAAGTTTTTAAACTTATTTTTTGAATCCCGCTCTGATACCACTTGAAAGTTTGATAGGGATGTTAAGCCCTTGTGAACTAACCCGATGCTAACCAAGAGGCGAGTTGAATTGGTAGTTTTAAAAATTCTTTAACCACAGGAAAGATCTTTTGATAATTTTGCAGCGAAAATGAATTAACACAATATTAAAAAAATCAATCACAAATTTCACCAAAGCAGATAATAACAGGAAAAATAATGTCCATAAAATAATCAAAAAGAACACACCAGATTTTATAGTGGTTCGGTCAACTTGACCTACGTCCACTCCTTGGAGCCTCCCCTCCAGGTATTGTACTAACCAAATCAGTGACTCTCCTTTTGCTCCCACAGCAAGGCGGAGAAGCATTTACAAAACTCCTTTTCACCAACCCGGTGAGGTAGAGAACCCAGACTCCTTTTGCTTCCTCCTGAAGCAGGCAGAGAACCTCGACTCCTTTCGCTTCCTCCTAAAGCAGGCAGAGAATCTTACCTCCTTTTACTTCCTCCTGAAGCAGGCAGAGAACCTCGACTCCTTTCGCTTCCTCCTAAAGCAGGCAGAGAATCTTACCTCCTTTTACTTCCTCCTGAAGCAGGCAGAGAACCTTGACTTCTTGCTGACGATCCTTCCCACAGAGACACCACGAGACTAGGAACGATAACCAGAGAAGACGATTTGAATTCTTGCTTGGAGTAACCTTTGTGAACCCCTCACAAACTCCCCCTCACAAGATTCTCCCTCTCTCTCAAGCTCTCCCTCTCCCTCTCAAAGCTCTCTTGGCAAAGGACTCAGGCAAACAGTTTTTCCAATAACAAACAAAGAAGTTTAAATAGAATGATACAAAAATTACCCTAAAATTCAACTTGCTATCAAATATCGTCCAAGGCGATTGAAGGATCGTCCTATACGATCAATGTAAATCTTCACCAATTGGTCTGGACGATCTGGCTTCTTAGGATGATTAAAAGACATTTTTGTTCCGATCGTCCGGGATGATCCTGCTATCATCCGGGACGACCAGTTCAATTCGAGAAAATCGTCCTGAGTACTGTTCAGGTCGTCCAGGAGAAAAGCCTGGACGATCTGAAGAAAAAGACTTGATCGTCCCGTACGATTAGTTCAAAACCAGCCAAAATCATCCAGAGCATTGTTCGGGTCGTCCTGCACAAATGTCCCAGACGATTAAAAAATGACCTGATCGTCCGGGACGATAGAGGATTTTTAACATATTGTCCGGGACGACCTTGCGATCGTCCAGGACGATGTGATCAATCAAATTAATTCTCGCTCACTTTCCTCAATGACCTGGCTAATTTAGGCATGATTGCTATGAATCAGCCAGGACGATACACCCATCGTCTGGGACGATTAGAGAGAAAAATCTAAGAAATTAAATCATGCCTAACTTGATCTGGAGGCTGAGAATTTCTGATTTGAGCATATCATCCTACATGATGGGTGGATCGTCCAGGACGATCGGCTTAATCCGACCGACTTAACTTGACAGCACTGATTAGGGTTTCTGTTTTCACTGGATCGTCCAAGATGATATGGTGATCGTCTAGGATGATGTGATAAAAAAAAATAGAAACTCTAACTCACAAAAAATCTCCCATTCAGTGTGTGTGTGCAAGGTTACTTAGCTAGGGGATCAATTACATTATATTTGACTCAAAAAAGAGAAAAGTTACATTGAACCTGAACCACATACAGACTGACTCAATCTTGAGCTGGCTTGGATTGTACTTGATCTTGTGGACCTGTAAAGTTAGACAATCAAATGGAAACTGAAATGTTTGTTATCATAAAAAACATAATCATTGAATCCAGATTTGCAACAATATAATCATTGATAATAGTAACTTCCTTAATTGCAATATGGTAGTCATTAACCTTCCTCAAAATAGTTTCTCTTACATCTTCATTTTTGCAATATGAATATACCCTTTTACTCATAGCTTCAAGTTTCATTCTAGATATATGTTGTCTAAATCGAGTTTAGATTTGAGTTCAGTTCATGTTTAAGTCCAACATTATTTGATCAAATTTGATTTAAAATTGATTTAAAGTTTGAATTATGTTCAAATTAATTTCCAATTTTCTGTTCAAGTCCCCTGTTGTTTACTGAAAATTTTGACAGCCTCCCGACATCCCCTCCAGGCAAAGGGAGGTTGGGGAGGCACTTGCCCTTTCAATCCGCCCGACTGAAAAGATAGTCAATGACTGAGGGCTTCGAGACGTTGTCAGGTTCAAAAATCGTATTCTGAAGCTTCAATTGACGATTGTTGGTTGCAAATATTAGTTGCAAATAATTGTTGATTGTCGGATGTCGGTGATTACCGATTGAGTGATTTTATGTAATTAAAAAAATATTTTTATTCCCCACAAAAATCCGACAGCCTTCTGGTGCCCCCTCCCCTCGCGGGTAGATTGGGGAGGGCACTTGCCCTTTCAATCCGCCCGGTCAAAAAGATAGTCAATGACCGAGAGCTTCAGGATGTTGTCGGGTCCCGGAATTGGTCTTCAGAAGCTTTGATTGCTGACGATTAGTTGCAGATAATTGGTTGTTGACGATTGGTTGCAGATAATTGTCGCCGACGATTGGTTGCAGATGATTGTAGCCGATAATTGGTTGCAAATAATTGGTTATCGGTTGCTGATTGCCGATGATTGTATTGTTTAAAGATCCCTTTTCCCCTCTTTTTATTTTATTTTAATATAAATATAGGTTATTATTATAATATAATATAATATAATATAAAATGCACATTATTATTACTTATATATGTAAACAGAGAGGGAGGGAGATGGGATCGAGCCGGAGACGAAGACCAGGCGTCAGGCATGAGTCGGAGGTCGCGGGAGGTTAGGCCGACTGTGGGTCAAGTGGTCAGAGTCGGATCCGGCCAGTGGAGGTGGCTAGGGCACGGGAATGGAGTCAGAGGCGGGCGTCGGCTGTGCGAGCGGAGATAGCGGCTTCGATTGTGTCAAAGAGGCAGCGTCGGGCTTGGCTTGGTCTGGCCGGAGCAGGCGGTTGGCGGCTGTAGGTTGGAATCTGCGACCGGTGCGGCTAGGGCAAGGTAGGTCGGAGGGATTCAAGTCTAGCAGATGAGCTGGAGTGGGTCCAACGTCGGAGGTGGCAAGTCGGCAAGAGTGGAAGCAAGCCGGTGAGTTAACGGCGAAGAGGCAGGCTTTGGTCGCAGAAGGGGGAGGCAGGGAACCGGGCTTCGATTGCAAAGTCTGTAAGTTTCAAAATCTCTTTTCTCTGTGTCCCTTTGATTTTGCCGTTTGAGGAGTTTTGTTTTCGTGTGAGTGAGGCGGTTGGAGCGATCATGGGATCGTGTGGGTTTTTGTGTCGACTGAGCCATGGGGTAGTTATAGTCAACATGGCTAGGCTTGGAATGATGTCAGCTAGTGCAGTGTCAGGGCATTGTTCATAAGATTACCAAAAATGTGAATATTCGCTAATTTTCTTTGTAAAAAGTAATAATACCAATAAAAGGAAAATAACCATGTAAGCAAGATATTATGAATTTTTAATATATTAATTGCAATATGTGATAGTAGTTGTTATTATTTTATGGGAGCAGAAATCAATTTTTTTGAGGATTGCAGTGATTTAAAGCCTTGGAAAATAGTGGGGATCTTAGATCATGAAAATCAACAACAAATTAAAAAAAATATATAAATAATTGAACCTTAAGAAAGGTTTATTTATGATTGAATTACATAACTAACCATAATAACTTTTACAACCATACTTCAATTCCAAAAATTTCAAACTAATTACTACTAATTGGGATTTAAACATCTACAATCAAATTGCAAACACCTACAAAAATATTACAAACAAGTCGTGAAGTATTTTAATTACACAACAAAATACCAATTCCCATTCCTAGATTGTCATATGGCTTGTGATCATGTAATGGCTCCCTTAACTCTTTATGGTGCATCATGCACACTCTATAAATATGATGATTTTATTTCTCATATAAAATGAATTAAAGCAGCATCATCATTTCTAAAATATTTATATCATATTTGTATGCAGCCACATGAATCATAAATAAATTTATTTATATACAACAGTAAATCATATTCCATGTGTGTGTATATATATATATATATATATATATATATATATATATATATATATATATATATATATATATATATATATTGTCAACAAAATTATTACACTATAAAAACCACTCGAATGGATTACCATACCAAGCAATGTTGTGCTGTGCTCAAACTTTGAGCCAAATTGACTGCCTATGTTACATTATTTATTTCTACGTTTATTTTTCTTAAGAGTAAAGCTTCACTCCCCAAACAAAAAATCACGCAAAAAAAACCAAATTGAAATCCAATTCTTAAATAAAAGGGCGCTATACGTTCTGCCCTTTTTATTTAGATAAAGTGGAGTTCAATTTTGTTTTTTTTATAATGTTATTTTAGTAGTGTAGCATGGTTCTTTTGATTATGTTACAGCTCTATGCATTATTTTGCTCTATAAAATGCTCACGCCCTCTCTCACTGGCTCGCACTATATATATAACATATAGACAATATTTTACAAGGTTCCAAATCAGGCGATTTTCTTTGCGCGATAATGAGAAACAGTGGAGTCATCTCTCTTAGATCCCTCAGGCTTCCGCGCCCACGCAGGTGCCTGATCAGGACCATAACGGTAATCATAAAAGAGCTCCTCGCCGGCATCAATATGTTCTTTAGCATAAATTCCAACACGATGGTCTCCAGCGACCAGCATAACCTGAATAAACTCGGTTAACCAAAAAAAAAATATATACCAAGCTTTGCATGCTTGGTTTGGTTACTTTGAAGGAATTGAAGATTGCTAAGAAATGATATCAAGTGAAGTGTATTGACATTAGTTTCACCTCTTGTTTGGCCGAAGAAGAGAAATTGAGTGAATTTTTTTTCTCTTATTTCATTGAGAAAATTAAAATTTTGTTTCCTTTGCTTTTTCTTCCCATTTTAAACTAGGATTCGTTGGGGAATTATCAATCAAAAATATACTTATTAAAAAGTCATAATCTCATTTGGCTGCTTGAAGTTTACAAATATTTTTTTTTCCCAAAATGATTTAATACATCAAATCCGTCATTTGATTTAATATAATTAGATCTCAAAATTAATTTCAAACATCCTAAATACTGACCTCGAAAACCGTTACGAGGTCAACACAATCGAATACAGCAAAAAAGCGAACAAAAGACAATCATCCAAATAGCATCCGTTCGTGAAATGGACTGCGCATGCGCTTTTAGGATAATAGAAGCAAATTAAATAGACACCACATTACTCGTCTCCATAAGAATGAAAATCGAATAATCCACTCTTATGCAAAATGATGATATGACTTTGACATGCGCAAGTGACAATAGCTTTGAAAAAATCAATATATAATATAAAAATAATAATAAAATTAATTTATCAGTATTATTAAAATAATATAGATACCCAAGCCATCATTCGACGCCCCCTCCTCTCTCTGTCTAACCTACACTACCAATCCTTGTCGACTCGCCACTTCCTCCTCTCCCTCAAACACCTATATGCCCAAAGGCCACCCAAGATTTGCAACCCTCATAAACTCCTCTGATTTAGCTGCTGTTGTCGCTGCCATCATCACTGACCAGCTTGTCGTCATCGTCGCAATCACTATTGTTGTTGCACTCCTCTCTCTCTCTCTCTCTCTCTCTCTCTCTCTTACCCCACCCCCCCTTTTCTCCATATTCTCTCTCCCTTAACTTTCTAGATAAAGAGAACAAAATAAAAAAAAAATAGAAAAAAAGGAAAAACATAAAAAAAACTATTTTTGCATACTCGCCTCCGCATTATCACCAACTTGGTCCCTCACGTGTAGGTATAAATTCCTAACTCTCAAAACTTTTGCGTGCAATATGTTTGGCGTGGCGAGCAAAACCTGTGCTCACAATGGGAATAAAATTGCAAAAATGATATTAAAATTGAATGCAGAGAGGACTTGCAATGAATTTGTAAAGCTCACATGCAGGTAAAAATATAACTCTCCACTAAACATTTAAAAATTTTAAGAATGCAATCAATGAATTGGGTTTGAGATGAAAATAAACTAAAATACTTTCTTATTTATAATTGAAAAAATGATTCCCCATGGTGCCCACCAAACTAAAATCTAATCATTTGAGATAACAAAAAGGATGGCGTGAAACACATTAAATTCCAACTTCTGATACTCACAACTAAATCCGCAACACATGCACAAGTAGACTGAATACGAGCAATAATAAATTTAAAATACTGTCCTGAGCATGCTCCAATGACATTACATACATGTGGACAACTGCCATGACAGACCCTTACATATCTCAAACAATTATATTCACGTAAATGATTTCCTAGTAGAAGAAATGATCAAACCTACTGCACATCACTGGTATGTAAATGCTCTAAATGACGCTCATATTAATTATGTTAAGAGAAGATTGTATGCCTCCTTTGAATAAGCTCGCACACTTCTCATGCATGTACAATGCATCTTTGAATGACAAATTTCTGAATGAGATAAAATTAATGCATTGTAATGCATCACGGGTGGTACGATCATATTATCAAAGTGCGCAAGATGTGCAAAATTATTAAAATAAATCTTGTCTATGCATCCCATCAATGTACATTACAAATATAATAAGATGTGCAAATGCACTGTCTAAGCTCACAAAAGAACATTCAAGTGCATTAGTGGTTGTGCTAGCAGATTGAGCACATCGAAGGTTGAGTAATTATGCAGGTGTATCGCTTAAGGGCATCGTGCAAGTATATCAAGAACTAAAAAGTAGGGGTGTCAATATTTGACCCGACCCGAACCTGGCCCGAAAATTTTGAGTTCGGGTCAACACGTCTGGAAAATGGGTCAGGTTCGGGTTCCAAATTTCGACCCGATTGAAAAATGGAGTTAAATTTGGGTCAGCCCGCTAACCCAAAGTTGACCAGATTCCCCCGCCCAGGCACAGTCCCGCTTCTGCACGGACCGCACGGTCGCTCGCGTGCCACACCTCGGCCAACTCGCCAGCACTGTGCCATCGCTCGTAGGGTTTGCTTTTCCTCTTCTTCTGCTGCTTCCTCACGCCTTTGCAAGTCCGTTACTTCCGCACGCCTTTGCAAGTCCGCTACTTCCGCACGACTGTCGCATTCTCCTTCAAGTTTCGACAATTTTCCTTCGGCTTTGGGTCGGAATTTCTCCTTCGATGACGTTCAGTCATGTGGGGTCGGTAGTCACGACAGCTCGCTCGCCATTCTTTTATTGGATCAGAAGTAACGACGACGATAAGAGGGAGCTCATCGTTCTCCCATTCGCGTGCTTCTTCAGCCAAATCTCGCAAGTTGCAGGCGGTTTCGTGTCAGGTCAGGTCAACCCAGCAATCCGGCGGGTCGGGTCCGTGTTGCATTTTTTGACCTATTTGCAAAAATGGGTCTGGTCGGGTCGTGTCAAATAGTAGCAGGTCAATATTGGGTTCAACCCAAACCCAACCCATAATCCATTTTGACACCCCTATTAAGAAGTACACACGTGCATTGGGCGAATGCAACTTAAAAACATGCAATGCATAGAAAAATGTGCGTACCATATCAGACCATTTAAATCAATTCACTCGCGTATGCTCTGACCAATGCTTGAACTTCTAAATTTGAAGTTCGAGATATTGCGTGAGTCAGAAATAAGTTGAAATAACATTCTTCTTGCAAAAATTCAAGTTCATTCGCATATGCGCTGACCATTATATTGAACTCCTAATTTTGAATTCCGAGAATATTATGCGTTAAAAATAAAGTGAATCAAATCCCTCATGTTATGTAAATAATGTGGTCGCTGTATTATTTAAACTTTACATCTCTTTTTAAATCCAAAACTCCCTCATGTGTTGAAGGAATGCGTTAAAATCAAAAATATTGCACGGGTAAAAAATAAGTCAATATGATTTATTCTCAAACAATCCCTTGCTAGTGAGGATGTAACACATGTCATCTAAACGGTGGTTTTACCACAAAATTGCACCACATGTAAATGATTATAATCAGGATCCTCTAACCAAGTGGTTTTGCAATAAAATAATACCATCAAATTATAGTCACGACCAAAGCCCATAAGTTCCCCAATGACTTAAAACCCTTGAGTAATGACGTATAAGGCACACTTGATGATGACACAAAATGCTCTGTTAGCTAAGGTCAACTTAAATTTATCTCCTTAAATAAAGATCTATTGAAGGTCTACGAGATTCCCTTGGACGAAGCAACCTATGACTACCAACAAAAATTCTTTAGTCAGGTTAAGTAAACTACATCTTTTGGCTAAGGAGATTAGGTGTTGGCTCAAGAAAAATGGCATGAATGCGTGAATCTCGCTTCACAGCTGTAGGATTCCATTTCGCTTAAGTCAGATTAGAATTAAACAGATTTCCCCTGAGAGTAGTCAGGGTTTAATTAGATCTGGGGTCCTTACTTCCCATGAGCGCAAGCACTCATAATTAATTACCTCTCTTAACACGTAAGAGAGAACTCTCGATTAAGGATGAATAAATTTTAGGTGATTAGTCTCAATTATGGGGAAAATGGAGGTAAACCCGATCAAGATCCCATGGTTCCGTCGTCCCGGGTATACCATAGGTCTCAGTCTACCAACACTACAATCATTGACCTTAATGTCCAGGGAATCTGATTAGCAGCCATGGGTTGCCTCCTCTCAGAGATCCCGAGTAGATTGAGGTGGTTAGGTTTGTGTTTTAATTTTATTTGAGTTTTGGGGCTTACATCCATTAGAATGCCCAAAAGTTGATTTAATTTAGGAATTTATAACTTCGTTTAGAAGTTACACAGAAATTTGAATTTGAGTCGGGATTTACAACTTTCATAGAAAGTAGCCCGTATATTTAATTTGGGATGGGGCTTACGGCTCTATTTATGAGTTGCCCAAAGATGAGTCTTACAACCTAACTCTACAGCAAGGCTGCCCAGAATGGTTTCATTGTTTGGGTAGGTCTTATTTTTCCCTTAGGAAATTGCCTGAAAGCGAGACTTATAACCTAGTCCTATAGACTAGGATGCCTAGGGATTTATATGTTTTGTAGGAAATCTTAGAAATTTCACATGCTTTCAACATAGGATTAGTATCATAATTACTGTATTTAAAAGCATTATTTAAAGATGACATTCTCTCTTAAAGCAAGAGATGTCTGCATTGTTAGATTTGAGTAGGGACTTATGGCTTTCATTAGAAAGTAGCTCGAAGATTTTGGTTGGGTAGGTCTTATGGATTCCTAAGAAGTTGCCTAATGATGGGTCTTATGACCTAGCCCTGTAAGCTAATTGGCCCAAGTTACGGGTCTTACAACTAAGCCTTATAGACTAGGATGCCCGAATGAGGGGTCTAGGGTTGTGTTATTGCCTAAACAGTTCCCTCAGAGGTCGGACTTACGGCTTCTATTAGAAGTGGCCGGATGTTTTAATTTGGGGTTAGGGTTTAGGTTGATTTTACCTAAAACTTTCCCCTAGGGTCGGGCTTACGTCTTTTCTATGAAAGCTGCCGGGTAGTGGGTCTTACAACCAAGTTCTTATAAACAAGGCTGCCCATAAGAGTTTTAATTGTGTGTTTGTTGAGAGGATGTCAATTATTTAGGGTTCGTCACTCAGAGAGATTGAGAGATTTATGAGTTTGTTTGAGTTTGTTCTTTTAACACTTCAGGGTTTTGACACTAGCATCAGTATTTTAGTTGTTTTGTGCTCGTAGTCTTTTTCCTACTACATTGTGGTTCTACTAGTTTTCCAGTACTTAGCTTTTCTTGCTTCCCAGTACTTTTGTTTTACTAGTAGTTAAATTTATCACTCTCTAGCATTTTAATGATTTTTATTTTATTTATGATGCACTAATATTTGTTTATTATGTGTGCAGATACGTGCTGATTCAGAGTTTGTAGCAAGTAGCTACAGTAGCAGGAACCTGCAGCCAGAGGTGATGCAGTTGCAGGGATTAGAGCTTGCTAGGAGCTTTACCAGGAGCATGGGACCGAAGCCCACCAGGGGCAGGGTTTAGATTAGGATTTTTGGAGACTTTCTTTCAGTTTTGTGTTTTGGTTAGCTTTCTTAGGAGTTAAGTTTTAGTGTGAGTTGTATATAGTCAATAGTGTGAACATTCTTTGAATTTCATTTGATTTGATTTATTTTTTTAATTTAATTTCTCCAATTGCTCAATTACAATGCTCTCGAATTTTAAAAGCTCTCAGATTTAAAACTCTCAAAATTTGAAGCTCTCATATTTTAAAAGAATTTCATTTGAAATACTCTCGTACTTTGAAATTTGTCAAATTTCAAATGCTCTTGAATTTAAAATGAATCAAATCAAACTTAATTAATTAATTAATTTTGACTCATTAATTAATTTCAATCAACTAATTAATTTTGATTAATTAATGTTAACTAATTAATTAATTTTAACTAATTACTTAGTTTAAATTAATTAACCTTAATTAATTAATTAGTTTTATTTAATTAATCTAAATTAATTAGTTAATGTTTATTAATTAATTTCAATTAATTAATTGATTAAATTGATTAATTTAAATAATTAATTAACCTCAATCAATCAATTATAATTAATCAATTAGATTAATTAATTGATCAATTCAATGAAATTAATCTGCTTTTCAATCGCTCCAAAAAGTGCTGCAATTTCTGAGAAATTTCGTCCCCTCCCCGGCGCCGGGAGGTAAGGGAGGGCACTTGCCCTAATTTCTTCCTACCCGGACCTAAGGTCAACGGCGTAGGGTCTTCGAGTTAAAATCATCCCGGCCGGATCTAAGATACGACGGCCCGGGGTCTTCAAATTTAAAAACCATCCGCCCAGATCTAAGATCGATGGCGCGGGTCTTCAATTTCAAAACCATCCGCCCGGATCTAAGATCACGGCGCGGGTCTTCAACACCTGTTTGGAAAAATCATCATTTTCATTTCATTTTTTTTATAATATGACATTATATTACTTTGTTAATATAATATAATATGTCATTATATTATCATATTATAATATATAATATATAATATAAAAAAAATTGGCTAGGAGAAGGAGTTCGAACAGGTATGGGTCGGGTTCGACTGAGATCATCGTTGAAGGAGCACAGTCAAACAATAATAAAGGAGCCGAAGAAGCGACTCGTGCAATCTCTACCTCCTGCAAAGCAATGAACTCAAACAGCAAGGGAGGAGCCGAAGTCAAAGTCGAACAGCCACGAAGGGATCGAAGTCGGACAGCAACAAGGAGCCGAGGAAGCGATCGTGCGATCTCTTCCTCGTGCGGAGGAGTGAAGTCGGACGGCACCAAGGGAGCCGGAGAAGCGACACGTGCGATCTCCACACTCCTGCGAGGCAACGAAGGAGAGCAGCAATGGGGGGGGGGGGGGGGGGGGCGAAAAGCGAAGTCGAACAGCACAGAGGAGTCGAAGGAGCAACCCGTGCGATCTCCGCACCTCTGGCGAAGCAACGAAGCCGAACAGCAACGATGAAAAGGGAAGATGAAAAGCGAACCCTAGACTCCTTCTGACGAGCAACGAAGTCGAACAGCGACGTTGGAGTCGAAGGAACGAGGCGAGCGAACGTTTTTTTTTCGATCGTTTCTTCCGATCATTTTAAAGAAGTAAGCTTGCGGTTATTTCATTTCGAACGAAGGGTCGCTGCGTTTGGAGGCAAACCGCGCGATGTGGGATCGGATCGGAGGCAGGTATGTTGCTTCGATTTTTTTTTTATAGTCAATATTAGGGACCTCAACAACCCGAGATGTTGAAACCATGAGATCTTGATTGAGTTTATCATCATTCACATCATCGGCTTAAATATTTAATGATAAATTTCAAATACAATCTAAAATCAATTTACTGATATTATATGCTAAGCACTTAATACCATCTAATACCATCTACCGACTTGCTTTAATCGAATGTTCGCTCCCATTACTAAGAGAATAATTACTCATAGGGGTTTGCGCCCTAGGAAACACATAATTAAATCATAAATCCCCATAAAATGAGAACAAAATTTCTGAACAATAGCTTCTCCTCAATCTAATTTATTTAAAAATTTACCAAAAAACACCTAAATTCTCCCAGCAAGAGGTCGGGAGGCAAATTTTTGGAGCCCAAAATAATATTTTTCAAAACTCTCCTAAAAGTGTAATGATTTCATTTTCACACTCAAAATGAGGGAAGATGAAATTACCGTTTTCTAGATACCAAGAATCAAACGAGCCTTGGGCAAATCCAAATTTTTATTTGTTACATTTGAAACATCCAATATGAAATTATGAGGTGAAAAGCATTGGCATTCTCTCCAATTTCTTATAAATCAAATAGCTGGAGGCAGTGGGCGCATGCAACATACCTTGGCATAGCAATTTGGGTTGGATGAATGATTTGCAAACTTCAGTTTGTCGCCCTTGCGATAAGCATCCAATACAAACTACAAGCATGAAAGGTTCAAGCAGAATTATTCAGCAGCCAAAGCAAAAAACATATCTCAGATGATTGATAATTAATCAAAACCAATTGCTCAAAACATTTTAATTTGGCAATACAAGCTTTTCTTCACAAGTATGGGTTAAAAAAATATTTTTTTTGTATGCACGTGTACGAGAGAGAGAGAGAGAGAGAGAGAGAGAGAGAGAGAGAGAGAGAGAGAGAGAGAGAGAGAGAGATTTATAGCCAATCATCAGCCTACCTGATCATTTAAATCAAAGAGAAAAGATGAGTTTGCCCTATCGTATATCTTTCCACGTTTGTCTGCTTCCTTGTGGGAGATTAATTCGCCAGTGTATTCTCCAAGATAATCATTTTTGTTAACAGGGTTCTGACATGACATAATTGTTATAACAATGACAGTGAAGTAATTGAATTAAAGAGCAAGCAAATTACGTACCCTAATAAAAGCTCCCCATCCAGCAACATCAGATCTCGACAATAAAATCTGTATAGCATATGGTTGCAAAAATGTTTTTTTAGTTTGAGCAGAAAAAACTGTTACATATGATATAAACAAGCGGCCTCACTCTCTGTTGCTGCTTTAAGAGAAGCTTCATGTTTCCACACTGATAAACATCACCTCCAGATTGTGGTTCATCAAGCGAACCATCTCCACAGCTGCCGAAAAAGTAATTGTTAGAATAAGTGTTTTTTTGTTGGTGGTGGTGGTTTTGGGTGGGGGTTGGGATTTCTCAAAATTCATTTTTTATAGTTAAAAATAAACTTTTAACATCGAGTATTAAAGAAAGAGTAAAATGGTATTCTAGAAAAACATCGTTATATACCTTGGATGCATAAGATAACATTAGGCATTATATGGGTTAAATAAATATAACAGGAAGTTAAATTGAGTCAATAAGTTATAGTGGGTATTATAATATTTTCTTACAAGTTTTGCTATGCTATAAATACTTCCCCTATGGGATTCTAGGTTATGATTGCAATGAAATGAACAACCTCCTTTGTTGTGATATTTTTCTTCCTCCTCCCCGTTTTCATAATTTTATGCTTTCTCGTAAACTAGAGTTTCTAGCAAGCACAAAATTGTTGTTTATCCATCTAATACTCCAGTATCAAAACAATTGATGTTCCCATTATGATTTGTAGTAAAATTTTTAACTCAATCCATAGATCTACAGTCCTATCAATCCACATTGATTCCGACCCGCTTCCATAGCTGCACGCTTAGTTTGCTCAAATCAACAATACTGGTGCATCTCGTACAACAACTTCAACAACCTACATCTCGCATCTCGCCTTGATCCACAAATTTACTTGATTTTTTTTATCATTGGTGGCTCTGATAGATCCCTCTTTTTTAGCCTCCTGTCCTCACTGATTCCACCACCCAACATCAAGTTTGGTTGCTCCGTGAATTTCTAATATATCTAGCATAAATCCGATGATCCAAAACGCTGTGATGTGTCACGCCACACAATCTGCTATCAACTCCAAGCTCCGCCTCTCTAACAAAAAAAGAAGAAAAATACTCATGCAAATCCCAACGACATCACACCTCTTCGATGTTTGCCTCCAGGTCCATGTTTGTCATCTCCATTCCTCGTTTGAGATTCCCGTGCCACCCCCAGCAAAAGATCCTCATCAACTTTGTTGTCTCATTGATTCTATTCAAAGATTTCCTTATCCCCTACGACTGAAACAGCTCCAAGTGATAGATCTCCTAATCAAACAGCCCCCTACCTCTCCATGACCTCTGACCCCAATGTAGATTCTCATTGCGAGATGATACTACATTTCTTCCTCTCATCACTAATTGTATCGTCACTCTCTATGCCAGATCTACAAATCCTCCACTTGCACATCCCGGCATCCGTGCCTTTTCGAATAGGACCTCTACATCTACCACACGGATCCCCATCTCTACCTTTGGTCGTGCATCATTTTCATCAACTCATCCTTCCAAATATCTTCATCAAGAAGCCCTCATCGACTAAAACCACCAGCTCCTCTCTTCTCAATCCCTGATTTGCTTCATTTAGTCTGTGCATCTCCAACAACAATTGCTGACTTTTGGTTTCAAAAATAGAGCATGCACAACTTCTATGACTGATAAAGCTCATACGGCCGTCAAGGAATTTGATCCCTTACACATGGTTTAACAAAACATTATATGATCTTTGGGACATTTAAAGTGACATCAACAGAAGATTGACTAGGTTGATAATAAAATATGAGCAACATTTGACTCATACATCCCAACTTGTCAACACTAAGCACAAACTCATACACATTGTACAACTTCAAGCCACATCACATAGATTTTTAGTTCATCGATTAATGGCAAGTGCTTTGCAATGCATTCGAATCCTTAACAATAGAAAGCACATTCACGAGCTCCTTGTATGGTTCAATTAGACATTGACGCATCCCCTCTTCCAGGGGTCCAAAAAACAATGCAAACATCAACTCCTAATTAGCCAATAACAATTATCTCACATACAATTTATGTACACGATATTCCTAGCATACCCAAGACTCCAATCACATTGCCACAATAGGACACAAGTGACTGAGTGCACAAAGGGTTGCAGCTTCCATCACCACCAAAGTATTATCAGTTGAAAATGTGGCTTGCAGTGCTAACCTTCTACAAAGTTACCAACATTTTCGCATACCATGACCAACCACAAGATTATGCACGGATTTCTAATGTGAATTTAATCTTTTTCCTATATGATTCGACCTTGAGTGCAAGGTTTATTCTAAAGGGGTCAAAACTATTAGGCATAATGAATTAATAAGTGTAAAAAGTAGTTAAATTGAGTCAGTAGGATATAATGAGTTTTATAGTATGTCCTTAGGAGTCGTGTTATGCTATAAATACTTCCCTTATGGAGTTTTAGGGTATGAATGCAATGAATTTAATCCCTTTGTTGTGAGATTCTTCTCCCCTCTCTCAATACCACATTTTCTTGGAGTTTATGACAAGCTTGAAATCATCATTTATCCCTAAAATCCTCCAAGGCCATAACAAATAGAAAAATAACCAATTTACTAAGCCTCAAGAGAACATACATAGGCATAGTATACAAGCATCAACTAATACATCAATCTCAATATGAGGCCGAAGAAAAGATTTATAGGCTTTTTAACTACTTTTATAATGAGAAAACAATCAACAAATAACAAGATCAGTTTAGATGAAAAACTATACAATTTTTTTTCAAATTTTCCAAAATTAGCTTTAGAAAATTTATTTTTTAACAGAGTAAAATAGAAATTGTTGTTACAAATTGCTTTTAGAATATTAACAATAAAAATAGAATAACATAAGCCACCCAAATGAAAAACTTTAACTCAACAAAACAATGAAGCTAATTTACTCTGTAATGCAGAAAGAGAAAATTCACTCCAAATAGGAGGAAGTATATCCGACCACAAGGAACTCATACTCTTTTTTGGGAAAAGTCTACAGCCCGCAAACACAAGATCAAGATGCTTTGGAATACATTCTAGGAAGACTAATTAATAACCAAAAAAATCATAAATTTCATAGTATTGACTGTATTGTACGATTGCGTTGAACGTGACAAGGAAAATATAGGCAAAAGACAATGATAAAAACTTTACATTTATCCACAATTTGCCCAAAAAGTATTCCAAATCTTCATTTCGCTTCATAAAAAAGCTTTGTTAAATTTCCGTAAAGTTGTGAAAAGACTACTAGTGCAGTCAATTCATTCATGAATACAATAATAAATAATGCTTCAAGTCAATTGCCAAGATTAGGGAAAAAGTGTGTGGAGAGAGAGAGGGAGAGGGAGAGAGAGAGATAGTTCAATCCTAAGAGGAGAAGCCCATTCTCTTCAGATGAAATTCTTTCTTTGAGTTCACAATTTCTACACTTCCAAATACAAGGTTACAATACCTAAGGATGAATCTTTAGCAGGCAAATTATTCACAAAATTTCACAAATGTTTCTGATTGCTCAAGATCTCAACGGCCAACAAAAATAATGTTTCTATTAAATTCCACTCCACGTGAAAATTAATACCCATTTACTTTCCTGAATATCCTTTAACTCCATCCAGGTCATTTATCATAAAAAATTTAATGTGATTGAGTTTTCAAAATTAAATAAAACACATGGTTTTAATTTTGACGGGTAAGTTATTAAGCTGGAAAGTGTTATAGAGATAATAGCAGTGCTAGTGTAGTTAACATCATAAAAATAAAAAATGGTATGGCCCAGTATACTTTCAGTAAGGTCATACAATTTGTTGATCTTCCTATTTTTTGCGGAAGGAATATGTGGAGAGAATCCATTAGCATCTCTAATAGGTGTTAAACTTTATTATCTTTCTACAAGTTCATTAATTCAGGAGTTATAAACATAAAAAAAACAATGGAAAAAGAAAGTAAGCTAAAAAGGAAAGAACAAATTTAAAAATTAAACACAGCTCAGTAAACAAAAAAAAAAAAAAAACAAATTTTTCAAAATGAACTTGAACATAATATTTCATAAAATTTTGGCCGCAAGATAGCGCTAGCTTGTCCTAACGCTTCATTTAGTTGCTTGGAGTTAGAAAACGTGTTTTGAAAAATAAGACTTTTACTAGATTCCATCATTTGGTTGGATGTGGTTAAAACTTAGTATAGATTTTTAACTCTACAAATGCATTCAAAATCTCTAAGAAATGAGGTTTTCCATTTCAAACAAAAAATGAATGAAAATTAAATCATCACTTTCTAAAAATGTTATTCATCTGCAAGCTACAAAATGAGCCCCTAATTAAAGCCATCAGATCTGCATCATGAAGATGGAAATCAGAAGTCGCAACTTTACCTGACCCAACAGTTTCTGCAGACATCAGGATCACATTCACGACCAGCAGCAAAGCAAGGGCACTGGCGGCTTCTGCATTGGCTCTTCGCACAGTGGCATCCTCTAAAGCGATTTTTGCAGCTCTTGGAACACCTGAGAAATTAGACCAATATTGAATGAACTCTAAACAGTATCCCCAAGAAAACAAGCTTGATTCACCTATTAACATTTAACTAGAATATAAAGCACAAGTACATATGGGAAATTTTCTTTCCTATGGCTATTACAGTGATAATGTGGAACAAAAATCTAAAGAAGAGAAAAGAAAAGTCATAACTTGCAGAAAAAACTAGCATTGCATGATAAAGAAGACAAATTATGCATTAGCACGTACCCGCAGTACTTTTCACAGCAGGTTCCATTTTCCATACAAGAACATTGCTTCCCACACATTTGCTGGCAACCGCAGGGTGTATATTGTTTACATGGTTGTTGCTTCCCATCACCAATTCTTTTCCGAATTGATGGATGGCCAGTAGATTTCCATGTATATTTCAGCTTCCTAGCTCTGCCCCTCTTACGCCAGATCTTGGTCCTTGCTGGCATATCATGCTCCTATGACAAACAAAAAACCAAGCTCATAAGATAACCAAGAACACAATCAACACACACAAAACTAAAGCTCAAGTTAGTTATTTCGTGATCACCAAACGCAAAAGATATCAAGTTTTGATCATAAATTGAATCAGATACTAAACGTTGAAAATAGAGTTTATTTTCCACGCCCTTGGTAAAAGCTAGGAGTCCTCGCATTACAAAGAAAGTACAATTATCTAAAGCCCGGCAAATTAAATACCGCAATATTGGATCTATTGACCTTGTAACAATTTTCTGAAGTAATCTAAAACGCAGCATGATGTAAAGCCTATACGACTTTTGCATCGAAATAAAAACTTTAAAAAGTATTTTTACCAGAAGCATTTTACCTTGCACCTATTTTGCAGTTAAGTGAATGGCCTGTCAAGAAAATGAACGAACCAGGGAATTTCTAATGTGTTTAAATACCTTACACATTGAAGATCAAAGCTTCACATACGTGGTCTCAAATTAGTTATTTGACAAACATTTGACAAACATAAACATTTAACTAATTTGACGTGGTCTCAAAATAAGTTATTTTTAAGTAGCATAGAGCTGCGCATCCAAGAATTCTTCCATTCAAGCAAGATCTTAAGTTATGCATGTATGGGACAAATAAAGGGTTTTGTAGTTTTCAGGGATTTCGGATTATGGACCTTAAAAATGTGAAATAATAGCATGAATAAAATATGAAAAAAAAATATTACTATTAATAACGAAAAGAATAATAACGCACTGTCATAGCACGATCACATCTTCCACTATCTTCCAAGCACGAACTAGTTAATAAAGGTCTGATCTGTAATGACGCCCCATCATTAAACATGTATTTTGATACCTCAATGCATGTCTTCAGTCCAGAAAGGAGGTTTCTTGCGATGAGGCAACTGCAGAGTCAAAAAGCACAAAAAATAAAAATAAAAAAACGAGAATGAGTTAATATTTCAATGTCTTACGTATGCAAGCGAATTACGGCAACAATGTGATCAGTGAACAATGTCAAAATTTTATTTTGATTATCCTTCATGGAATTAGGCAAAGCATTTCACTCCGTTTTCATTCCCAGATATTGCTAGCATGCACACCTTACACAAAACCAGGCTTACTTTGAAATGACTAGCGCATGTGCATGAGATTTACACCATAGAAATGCACAAAGAACTTTAAAGCAAGATTTTAAAAATCGGACCGGAACCGGTTCAACCATGAACCAGTCTAAAGGCCGGTCTGATTCAACCTAAAAACCGGTTTTATATCAAACCGGGATGAACCGGCCAAGACACCCAGTTCAAACAGCAAACTAGTGAAAAGGTCCCAATTCCCTTAATCTGGCCGGTTCCATTTCTAAAATATCTAAATAGTTGAATAAATTAAATAAATATATTAAGAGTAAAATATTAAAAAATATTTATAATTTCATAAATTAACTTAAATTTAAAATGCTTAATTTTTAAATAAAAAAATTTCAACTAAGTATTTCACATTGCTCTATCACTACATATGAGTTCTTGCCCCATCCAAACACAAAAGATAGTATAAAATGTAAACATTACTAAGAGGAAGTTCCCTAAATGATATTGGACTAAATATGTGTTGACCTTTATAGAAAGGAAACAAAAATTTTTGATTTAAAAACATATATATGATTATTATCTCTGCCATACCTGTAGTGAATCCTGCTCAAATCCTGCTACAGTGTTTTGTTCGTAGTCTGCAAGCGGCGCTGAACAGCAGAAGCCCATACCCGCGTGTGAGAGTCTTCACCTCGCTCTGCTCCCACTTGCGTTAAAATGAGGCCAAATAGAGCCCTTTGTTTCTTCTTTCCCCCACTCCAGGACCGAGCCCTCCAACGCCTCATCTTCGCAAGCCTCATGATCTCCTAACCCGACTCCATAGATCTCGAGCTATGACCACAAAACTCCACCCGACCTCTCCCCTCAACCGACCGACGCCCTCTTCTTCTTCGACCTCCACATTAGCAGCCCGACGCAAATCCCTCAGCCAAACCTTGCTCCTACAACCGAATCCCCAGGCCGACTCCTTCATCACTACCTTCAACTCAGCAACCCCAGATCCTGCAGGCCGCCTAGCAAGAGCCGAAACCCAACTGAAGGCCCTCTCCACCTTCTGATCCTTACTCAATCATTTGGTCCACAGAGAGAGAGAGAGAGAGAGAGAGAGAGAGAGAGAGAGAGAGAGAGAGAGAGAGAGAGGCTCTCCCTACGTAGCCGACGCCTCCTCTCTGCCCAATCCCCTTGTCTAGTTCGCAAAACACATCGGCCCAACCCGATCTCCCTCTCCCTATTCTCATATACCCGACCAAACCCATCTCCTCCAACCTAACCTTAAGCCATAGCCGCCTCTTACCCGACCTATCCAAGTAATTAGGTATAGGTTTTATCTTAATTTTAATTATTAATTACTATTAGTTAGTATTTTAATTAGTATTATCAGTAGATGTATATGTATGTATTTATAAAAATGTGTAGATACATATACTTATTTGTAATATATATATAAAAGAAAAAAGAAAAGAGAAAAAAAATCCAAAAAAAGAAAAAAAAGAAGAGAAGAAAAAGAAAGAAGTTTTGGTTTGTATTTTGTTTCGATTTTCGTGCCACCCCGTCATCGTCACAATTCGCAGGTATAACTCCCTAAACTTAAAACCCCGCTTTCAGCGTTCGTGTCGAGCCAAAAAATCGCCTATACACGCTTTTTCTAGCGTGGTTGTAAGGGAACCCGGTGTGACGCCAACGGCGAGGCGGGTAGGCCCTGTACACACTTTTCTCTAGCGTGGCAGGGACGAGTATAAGTACCCATAGGTGCTTCAGCGCCTACAAGGAAACAACTACGCATTTCAAACAGGTGCCCGAAGACTCATATACGCCTTTCTCTGGCATGGTGGGATTGAAGAATGACATGAAACTTAACTTGAATTTGGACATAATAAAATGGATAATCAATAAAGGACTTGATTTGGAAAATGGCATCAAACTTCCAATGGAATGATAAAGAGTTTTCACTTCAATTTGAATGCAAATTCTAGTTAACAAAATTTGAATCATTCAAATCTCATGCAAGCAAACGAAGACTCATGTTGTGAAAATCCTAAGTTATGATTCAAAACTTTCAAATAAACACCAACATTTGATGTAAGCAAAGAACTCATGGCGGAAAGTCTTCAAACATAAGTAACATGCAAGTGAACGTGCCGGTGTCTTATGCATGTTGAAAATCAATATGAATGAACGAACATAGAACTTATGGTGCACGAGAATTCAGTCATCATTTGATTGCAAACAACTATCAACAAGAATCAAGAGGGATATGTGATCCGATTGCAAGTAGGTTCACAATAATATTTTAATAAGCATTGCAATTCATATGTAGAATAACTCACTCACAAGTGATAATGAAAACTCAAGCAATTGATTGATTTAAAACAATTGCATCGACCACAAGGAGTATGTAACTAATGTGACAATTCTCCTACGAGCATGTATAAGAGACTGGCAAACACTGCTTACTAGCAAGTGGTAGTGAAATTGTAAACAACATAATCAAATTTTGTGACATGATGTGATGCTCTCAATGGATAACATTACTTGCTTACAACGATCGACAATAATCAAAGATGGCAAGTGAACTGATAGCAAATAAATGTAAAAGAAGATCCCAACAAATGTTGCAAACCATACACAAGTGATAGTGATCAATATGTAACATTCGTATCAACCTTGCACGCAAATACATCAAGCAACAGAGGATCTCCAATGCTGTCCATGAGTGATAGGAACATGCAGTGACATGCTCATAAGCGAAGCATGGAGGATGTGTAATGCACACAATGCAACATCCACAAATGAAGACGATTGATACAATCTGCATATGACCAATGTCACCTAATTATAACCAATAATGCTCCAACTTCAAGAGAACACATCAATCCTCCCAGCTCCTCAAGAAGTGATAATGCTTGATGTATCAAAGATATGGCAGTTATCCTACCAACACATCTAAGGAAACCATAACAACACCCTGCAATCAACATCAAGATGCTGATATATACACAACATACCTTCTATAGTCAAAGGCAGTACATCTGCAGTACATATATGGGAGGCACTAACGAGTTGTTGCAGCATCCTTGTATTCAAAAAATCATACAACGATAGTCGAATATACTAACCTTCATGCAGGCGAAGGCAATATGTCTTTGACATATTCAAAGTACCTACCAGTTGTTGTAGCAAAGACACTATGACACTTCCACAGCCAACAATTATCCAACGTCAATTGAATGCACTAGCTCCCCACAAGCAGAAGCAGATGATATGCAACAGATACAGGCTCCTACAAGTTGTTGTAGAAGACCCTTTTTGTATCCAATACACTATACTCCTAATAGTAAAAGTGTATGACGTGCAACAAGAGTAGAGGCCTATGAGCCGTTACAAGAGACATGTAGTGCACTCAACATATCATCTGCGAGCAAATATATAAGGACTGCGACAAACACATGCTCCTATAACCTGCTGTAGAAGGCCCGTTATACATCTAATGTATTGGCCACAAGCAAAATGCTGCATGTTCACACTAAGTGCAGATGCTTACGAGCTATTAAAGGAAACTCGTTATACATACAACAGGCTAACTACATGTGAGCGAATACAAGAGAACTGTAGTGAATGCAGTTGCCTACAAAAAATAGCAGGAGATTCGTTAGTGCACTATAATCTACTTGCAGAAAGCAACAAGTAGTGCACAACAATATACTTGTACGAGATAGGCAAATGACTACAGTTCTACTCAATGCCACCGGATTCACAATACTCATACAAGCGGACAGAAGGCATCTATAAGTTCCCAAATAGAGTGCCACATTGCATTCAAATGATATTTGCCTGCACAATCGAGCAAACTGAAATGTTACAAAAAAGCCCCATACATGCATTGTAATATGTATGCACGTAGGTACACAGAAGGGGATATATCATACACCTGCATGGGCTCCAGCGAGCGTGTTATGGGTACACACACGTGACGTCTAAGGATGCTACGCGGGTCAATAAATGAGCCCATGTTCAAGCTCGATCATTCTATGTAGATAGATAGGAGTCGACACAGCTCAAACTAATCAAACAGATATACTGTCAAGGTGTCGACCGGAATATCTATTTTATACATTCATATTAGGCCTTCAAGGCCTATAACAAAAAATTCATTAACAAAAATGAACAACCTACAATGGACCCAATCCTCTGTCAATCAATAGACAGAGTAGACAAGGTCCAATAAATGAAATCCACAAATGCCCATAGACACCCCGTTGATGACCGTGTTGAACGTATATCTCAACCGGATGGGTTAATTCCAAATACTCTACACCTTCAAATACATTCAAAATACCACACAAATGCCCATGAAACCCAAAACTACAAGAAAATCATCTAAATCCAAATATTTAAAATTATAATTATCCATTCAATCACTTAAAGCAAAACCCATCCACCCTCCACAACAGTTTGTCGGGGTGGATAAATTCAATAATAACTTCAGCTCACAAAGAGCTAGTATCTGGTCGAGAATATCACTATGATTCATTCTCAAACCATCTCCTGCCAGCAAGGATGTGGCACGTATCCTCTAACCGGCAATTTTACCACCAAATGGCACCACAGGTAAACGGTTATGACCGGGGCCTTCTGAACCGGGTGGTTTGCCGCCAAATGACACCACTATATTACGGTTATGGTCAGAGCCTGTATGCTCCCCAATGGCATCAAATCCTTGAGATATGAATCAATAGGATATAACTAATAGGGCACAAAGCCCTCTGTTAGCTAAGGTGGATTCAAATTTGTCCCCTCAGACAAATATTCACCCCAAGTCTATAAGGTATCCTTGGACGAAACAACCCATGGCTGCCGACAAGAATCTTTCTGTCAGGTTGGGTCGACTACCTCCTCTGACTAAGTAGACCAGAGACCACGATGGCCCAGGATGACGGAACCATGGGATCTTGATCGGGTCCATCATCCGTGCCCCCACCATCCGCTTTAAGTACGAGGTGTTGAAATTCTAATTTTAAATATCCAATTTTCAAATTCCAAATGCCCATGCTACTACTATATGCCAGATAACACGTATTTCTACATATCTGATCGACAACTAGCCTTAATTGAAACTTCTCTCTCGTTATCGGGAGAGGTAATTAATTATAGGGGCTTGTGCCTATATGAAACCAGAACTCAGATCTAAAGTCCTCGCAAAATGAGGGCGAAATCTCTGGGTAGCATCTTATCTACAAACCTAATCTGCCTTCCCAAAATTTACCCTGGAACTTAATCCATTAAAACTCTCCGAAAGCAACGGGGAGGCCGGGGCGCGAATTTTTGGAGCTCACAATATTCTAAAATTCTTACTTCTTAAATTTACAACATATACTATATATTTTAAAATAAATTTTTTAAATAAACTTTTTATGATGTAAATAACATTTATTTTTAATTAATAATATTGACTAAATTTTATATTTCATTTTATTTATGTACTAATAAAATTATTTATTTATTTATTATTAATAAATGATCAAATCCTAATAATTTATAAATGTAAATTTATAATATGAATTTAATATATAATTTATAGGTATAAATTATATCTAAACATATAACATAAATTAATAATAATTTAAATTAAATTTATAAATTTATATGTAAGCTATTTTTTTTTAATTTGAATTAATTTCAAAGATTGAATGTGTATAAATTAAAAATCATATAATATATTATTGTGTTAATTTAATTTATTTTTTAATCAAAAATTTATATTATTACATGATTATTCTGTCATTTAAATTTTATTTAAATATTTTTTATATTTATTACGTCATCCGGTTCGACCCCGGTCGAACCATTGAACCCTGAACTTCTCATTCTTTCAGTTTTATGTCTGGTTCGGTTTTCACAACCTTGCTTTAAAGTATTTGCACTGAAATACCTAAAAAATAGCAAAATGTTTTTCTATGAGATATTCTAGAACACTTACTGTAAGAATAACCATATGCATGACACAAAATGTTCACCACATGGAGTGATGCCCATTTCAAAGGTACCAAAACAACAACGGTTAAAAAAAGCATTATTATAAGAGAATTGTTTTAAAATTAAATATAGATTTGCTAAACTAATTGTTTAACCTTAGTTGCAGCCAAAATAATAGTCAGATAAATTCGAAGCACCTGTTCTTCCCAAATATTTCTATGCCCTTCAGGTAAAGATCTTTCTCAATTACACTCCAACCACAGGTCTGCCCTCTACTGAAACTGGATAAGCTCTTTAAAAGGAAAACTTCAGTCGTCTTATTTACTTCTGTGTCCTCAATGTTGGTACCATAGTCATTACCATGATCACCTTTAGTTAGAGAAGGATATTCATTAGATTCATGTTGAAACTGATCACAAATTGCTGCCCCACCTTGGCATTTGGTATAATGAAGTGAAGATACGTTTGTATATAAAATATCCATCTCCCTGCTTGGCGGAGAAAGATCTGACGCTGATATCTTTTTCTGCTTTTTATCAGCAGGACCAAGATGTTTCCCTAAAAAACTTTGAGATTTCCCCAATGACATATTCTCCTGTTTCAGGTTCTTGCGCTTACTTATATTAACTAAAGTTTTCAAGGGAAAATCGGGGACATTTTCCTCAATTGCACATGAGGAAACAGTATGGTGCGTCATATTACCAACAGTCTCTGACGAAACAATGGTCAATCTATTGACATCAGAGCATAGCCCATTAGAAGGTGTTAGATTTGTGATATCATCATCAGGATTTGAATCTTCAGATTCAGAGGGAGAAGCAGATTCCGATATCTTGTTTTGCTTTGAGTCTTCTTCAGCGAGAAACCGAACTTCCTCATTTTCACTTCTCTGCAAATTGTCAGAAACTGAATTAGCTACGGAATGTAGTATGAGATCACATACAATTCATATAAGAATAAGAACCAAGTAATGGAAAAGCCCATATAGCCATACAAGCCTATGCTATCCGTTTGCTAAGTAGTACATGAAATTCTATAAATTCATCATCAGCATCATCATTAGCCTCATCCAATGATGTCGGGTTGGCTTCATGAATCCTTATTCTATATTCATTTCATTTTGAAAGTGTTGCATAAACTTATTTGTGCAAATCATTCTGCATAACTTTTATATCCATGTTACCACTTGTCAACCCAACTATTTTTCTAATCCTTAAACATTTATTTTATAGGGAAAATGATCAAAATAGTCCATTGACTCTTTATTAAAGATTAAAATGGTCTTCAATTATACTAAAGGACCATTTTGGTGGGACTATTTTGATTCCTTTTTAAAGAGTCGAGGGACCAAAATGATCATTTAATATAGTCGGGAACCATTTTAATCTTTCATAAAGAGTCAAAGGACCATTTTGATTATTTTATTTTATTTTATATATCAATTTTATTGGTGCATTTTTTAACCTTCATTATAAATGCCAAACCGCCACTATTTTCCAATACCTTATGTCAGATGCTACTTTATTTCCCTCTAATATAATCTCCTCTAACCATTCTAGTTTTTTCATACATTTATCTTGACATTCTTATTTTTGTCCCACTCAACTAGGTTAACAATACTTCTTTACAACCTAATACTTAGATTTCTATAAGATAAATAACAAAATCGTAATCTTATAAAATTTACTTTTTTCCCTCAATGGCATCCTCTTAGGAATATTTTGTTTAGATTTAAGAGCTTAGAAGTGGTTAGAATTGAGATCCATTTTCCAGGATGCTTGTTTGTTGAACAAGAACTCATTTTTATAGTGAACTAAGTTTGGATTTTGTTTTGTAGACTGCATTGAGTTTAAACTTTACCAATCATACCATTAATTTTATATCATTTTAATAAAATTAAGAAAAAAAGATATCTTAAGCCATTCTTTTATTTTATAAAAATATTATTAGTAATTAATACAAAAATTACAAAATGGAGGTGACATCCAAGCTCTAAAATAATTGAAACTCACTTCTCTCCATTATGAAGGTGGGTGTCAAAAATAGGAACTCACTTTCTTTCATTTTCTATCAAATAAACACTGGAATTCATGTCTGCAACTTAATTCAATTACTTCCAAACATCTATAGTGAAACAAGCTGACTCACAAATCAAGCTCTAAGGCACATCATTTTAACCATTATAACCAAACTTTTGTATAATTGATCCAAGATACTTAAACATATTTAACACAGCTATTATTTTATCTTCTAATAAAAAACTATTATTTTATCTTCTAATAATTTTTTATGATATTTATTAATAAAAATGCACTAAAATTGTATCTCTATTTGAATTGCCTTGATGTTTATTTTTTCTAAACATCCACATAATCAATAATAAAGATACAAATATAATGTTGATCATTAAGGTAATCTTATTGTGATTGAGAACTCTTCTTCACAACTACTTCTCATACTTATCAATATTCCATCATAGGCATGAGCGAATCTCGAATGCGGGCATCAAGGGCAAGAACCCCATTAACTAAAGCTTACTCTATTAATTTAGATGACTATGTGACAAACATCTTTCACTCCTTTATTAAAGGGCTCAACATATAAAAAGAAAGCGAAGGTGTAAGAGGAGAAACACTTAGAGAAGAATTCATCTGCAGGATCTATTTGAGATTCTTCATTTCGGGTGCTATTTTCTTTATCTTTTCTATTTGTATTATTTTTTTTAGCAAGTAATGGAAAGTGTTTTATTCAATTTTATTTCTATGGCCGACTAAACTCCTAGTTTTGTACTGATGATGAGAAAATCTGTGGATATCCTAATGTAGACTCTCATATATAAATATGAATTGTTGTTTTCAATATCTCTCATACTTAATTTAATTTGCATAATGGCCATATATAAGTTTAAAATATAGTGTGATATATAGGAGAGTTCTTAATAAGAAAGGAGTTAGTAACGCTTATATTAAAATCACTAAAGATATGTATGCATGAGCTATTACTTGGGTTCAAACACAAGGTGGTTTGACCAAGAATTTTCCTATTTCGATTGGATTACATCAAGGATCAGCCTTAAGCCCATATCTTTTTGCTTTAGTCATGGATGTTCTCACTAGACATTTGCAAGAGGATTTACCTTGGAGTATGCTTTTTGCTGATGATATTCTTCTTGTTGATAAGACTAGAGTGGGAGTTGAAGGTAAACTTGATTATGGAGGTCAACCTTAGAGTCTCAAGGTTTTCGCTTGAGTAAATCTAAAACTAAATATATAGAGTATAATTTTAGTAGTAATAGACCTAGTGAGAGGATTGTGACTTTGGGCAATCAAGTCATTAATAAGAGTATATGTTTTAGATGTCTTGGATTTATTGTTCAGAGTGATGGTGAAATAGATGGGGATATTATCACCAGAATTCAAGTTGAATGGTTGAAGTGGAGGAATGCAACGGGCTTGTAGTATGATAGAAAAGTCCCCCTTAAAGTTAAGGGAAAATTCTATAAGATGGTGGTGAGACCTGCAATGCTTTATGGTGCCGAATGTTGGCCATTAAAAGAGAAGCATAATACTAAGTTAAGTGTTGCAGAGATGAGGATGCTCAGGTGGAGTGGCTTTACCCTTAGAGATAGGATATGAAATGAGCATATACGTGAAAAGGTTGGAGTAGCTCCAGTGGAAGACAAGATTAGAGAGTTGTCTTAGATGGTTTGGTCACATAAAACGGCGGCCTTCCAATGACCCGGTTAGGAAAGTAGAGGTATTAGATTTGACTTATGTTAAAGATAGAGGTAGACCTAAAAAGACTTGGTAGAAAATATTAAAAATGATATTTCTTTATTAGATTTAAATATGAATTTGACTTTTAACAAGACACAATGGAGAAAAAGTATTCATGTAGCCGACCCCACGTAGTGGGACAAATGTTTGTTGTTGTTGTTGTTGTTGTTGTTGTGATATATTGCCTAGACGGAGGAATGTTAAAATAATTAGGAGTATTGAAATGGAATGTTTTTATGTCTAGACATAGGATGATTAGAACTCTAGGATCTATGGAGATATAATAATTATAGAGAAGCCATAAATATTTCTTTACACCTTTATAAACTCAACAGAGATCTAAAGGTGCATAAGCTCTAATTCAGAACTACTATAGATGAGTCTACTTAGGAGAGCATAGATTCATTCAACATAATTAGTCCAAAATATCTTTATTCTTGGTTTTCTCAACTATTTTTTGCATTTCTCAGTACTTCTAGTAATTAACCATTGGTTTATTGGGTAGGATGAATTTAACAGCTTAACTAGGCAGTACTAGAGTCAATTGAGATGCAACTATTTCCTCGTGGGTTCAACACTCTTCTCATAACACTTAATTACTTGATCGACGCGTGCACTTACGTTAGTTTGGAGCATTTAATATATTAAATATATAGTGGCAAGTAATTTCATTAGCATCTAATTTAGCCACAAGCAAAGTATAAATTTCCAAATAAAACAAAATCCCTATCAGTGCACACCAAATCAATTTTGTTAATGCTCATTTATATGCTTTCTCAAGATCAATAAAAATAATATGAAGATTATTTCTTTACTCTATACCTTTTCATTAATTTCATTAGAACAAAAATTGCCTCCATGGTAAATCTTTCTCGGATATAGCCCAAATGATTCTAATACCGAGCTTATTTTCATAAATTAAGCATCATTCTCTCTTATAACTTAATCGTATGACTCAAAAATTTAATTTACACACAACTCCACAATCTTGAATATCTCATTTGATCATGAATACTAGCAACAAAGTACTTCATTAATTATCTAGTATCCTCTAAGCCTTTAAAACATCATCGAAAAATTTTTTCAAGAAAATTACTCTAATATCACCCATGACTCTTTTAAGTTAAATAGATATCTCATTTGAACTTGAGACTTTACCTTTATACATCTATTTGATCATATAACTCATCTAAAATTAAATCTTCACATTCATATAGCTTTAAAGATAAGTCCACTTGACTTTATGGATTAATTTTTAACATACTTCATCTTCAACTAAGGTCTTAATCATCACATCTAATTTAATAAAAGTTTCCAGATCAATTATCTCTTGCCTTGGATATTTTATATTTTGTGAACAAATCAATCTCTAAAAAATCCACATCCATTAATCCTCTTCTATTAATATTCCGCTAAGCCCAATAGTTTTTCACCCTCCTTATTTACTTCATGCCACCTCAGTGATTCATAGTATTATTAGTGTCATCTCATCAATCCATAAACTGTTGTAACCTCATCAATCTATAGACTATTGTAATAATTCTATAATTATTATTTCTTGATTTTATGTATTTTCTATTAGAAGCTCTTCTACAACAATAAAAACATAAAATTTTTATCCCACTACATAATTGGATACCTGAATCAGTTAGGAAGTGCTTGCAAAAATTTAGGAAAAATCTTGGTTGAAATCTGATTTCAACAATTTCAAAAAATACCAATGACAAAAAAAATCATGAATAGAACATACAAGAACACTTTTTATTGAAAAGGTTTATGAAAGAAAAGACAAGATACAAGTGGAACTTCAATTGGAGAGGAAAATATGGCTCTCCCAAATCCCTAGCTGCCAGCTAGAGCCCACAACCTAAGAAATTATGAAATCAGCAAAACCTCACATGAAAATTGAACCCTACCAAAAAAATAAAAGCCTACTTAAAGCATGCAAAACCTAGTTAATGCTAGAACAGCCCTCTCCTTTTTTCTCTCCCTCCTAACCCTCCTCCCCCCCCCCCCCCCCTCCCAACTCGTCAATTCCTTTCCAAAACAGGCGGATGCCTGTTCCACTCAATCACGTGGAATTTTATTCCGCCTCAAACATGAGGAAGCCTGTTGTGAGGACTAGCTGGACCGGTCTAACAATACCTCCCAAAGACCCACCTTGTCCATAAGGTGCATAGACGACTCCTTTCTCAATTTTCTCGTCATCACAAACGATGAGGACCTAAAGAGTTCGGTACTTACACCTGTGCCCCTGTGTATACCTCTCCACACATCTCAAGCAAAGCCCCTTCGCCCTCTTTTCCTGTAATTGAGTTTCGGTGAGCTTAAAGTTTTCCCCAAGTCTCCCTCCTATAGTCTTCTCCTTCGGGATCTCTCTAAGAAACCCCGATGTCGGCTCCTTTGATGCCAAAAAGGTGGTGGTCATCCTATATGAAGCTCCTATGCTGCAGCCTCTGGTCCCTCTCTCATAGTGCCTCTGATCCTCCACTAACTAGGCTAGCTCCATAGCCTCTCCCAAATCATGAGGCCTCATCACTCTAGCTGCCGTCTGAATCTCAGGTTTGAGTCATTTCATAAAATTTCACTCCAATACAGTCTCTGGAAGCCAATCCAATTGGCCAGGTGCTCAAATTGCTCAAGTACTCTACCACTATCCCTTCTTGCATCAGGGCAAAGAACAACTCATAAAAGTCCCCTCCCCTACTGGTTTGAAAATGTTCCAACAAGCAGTCCTTAAACTCTCTCCAGGTCCGTATGAGTCACCTCGTATCCCTCCACTGGTACCATATCAACGCTTTCCCCTCCAAGCACATCCCAGTCGCTCTTCTCCTCCATCAACCTATTGACAGTAAAGTACCTTTCCATCCTGCAAATCGTCTCCCTAAAATCTTTTCTGCAAAAAAAGATTTCAATTGTCCTATCTCCCATTCCAACACTTCTACCTTTCTTCCCGCCATGGGTACCCAGATCTATGCTCTGATACCAATTTGATAGGAAGTGGATATAAGTTCCTCAAAATCAGCGAACGACAATAAGAAATTAAAAAGAAGAAGAACACACCAAAACTCTTTTTATTGCAAGATATATGAAAGAAAATAGCAATATACACTTGGATCTTAAATTGGAGAGGAAAATCCGGCTCTCCCAAATCCCTAGCCACCAACTAGAGCCCACTCAAAAAAGACTAAAGCAAACACAAATCACCTCCTCCCAAAATAACAACATAGTTAGCCTTAAATAGGCTCCCCCTAATTTTCTCTCAAATCAACCCCCTTTCCCTAAATAATTCCCTCTTAGATTTTGAATTCAAATTAAATATCTTGCCCTAAATAAGTCCTTCCCAATTGTAATTAAATCTTTCCTAAACAATTCCCCCTTGATTAAGAACCTTCCAAACAACTATCTCTTGATTAGGAAACTTCCTAATTCCCTCCTAATCAAATCAGCCACCTTTCCCTAAATAAGTATTCCTAATTCCCTCCCAATTTTGGTCTTCTATGATAAGTAATTAATCCCTTTTGAGCCCCACTCTCTCCTTGCCCGTCGCCCACACTAGTGGGGCCCACAGGCTCAGCCAGTCCATCAGAATCATTTTTCTCCATTGTGTCTATTAAGAGTCAAATTCTCATTTAAATCTAATAAGAAAAACTCATTTTTAATAGTTTCTAACCAAATATTTTTAAGTCTACCTTTGCCTTTCTTAGCATAGGCTGGATTTAGTATATCTACTCTCCTAAACGGGTCATCGGAAGGCCAACATTTTTTGTGACCAAACTGTTTAAGACAACTCTTTCTAATCTTATCTACCACTGGAGTTACTCTAACCTTTTCATGTTTGTACTCATTTCGCATTTATCTATAAGTGTAAAGCTACTCATCCACCTGAGCATGCTTATCTCTACAACACATAATTTTAATCTTCTATTTTGATTGCCAACATTATCCACCATAAAGCATTGCTGGTCTCATCACCATCTTATAAAATTACCTCTTAAGCTTAAGGGGTACTTATCTATCACACAACATGCCCAATGCATTTTTCCACTTCAATAATCCAACTTAAATTCTACTAATAATATCCTCATCTATTTCACAATTTCTTTGAGCAATAGACCCAAGAAATCTAAAACATACACTCTTTTTAATGACTTGATCACCCAATATCACAACCCCATCACGAGATTTATTACTACTATAATTGCACTCCATGTATTCGATTTTAGTCTCAAACGAAAACCTTTAGACTCTATCGTTAACCTCTATAATTCAAGTTGTCCTTCAACTCCCTCTCTAGTCTTATCAACAAGAAGAATATCATCAGCAAAAAGCAAACACCAATATGCATCCGCTTACAAATGCCTGATAAGAATATTCATGACCAAAGAAAAAAGGTATGGGCTTAAAATTAATCCTTGATGTAATCCAACTGATATAAGAAAATATTTGATCAAATCACCATGTGTTTGAACACAAGTAACAGCTCATATATACACATCCTTAATGACTTAAATATAAGCATTAAGAACTCCTTTCTTTTTTAGAACTCTCTAGAGCTTCTCTTAAAACTTTATTATATGTTTTCTCTAAATTAATAATTATCATATGTAAATCCTCCTTGCTCTTTCTATACTTCTTTGTTGACCTCACTTTTAATTGAGACCATCTGAACCCCAAATCTCTAAAACGTCATCTCAAGCTTAACATCACATGGCTATAGTATTACATGGCTTTATCAAACACCAAGGACCAGTCCTAGGTCCCTTATATTAGCCTGTCAAACATTGCCTTGACTACTACCCTATCTCTCTTCTGATGATTAGTCTAGATGACCTAGACCTAGCCATTGGACCCCAAACTCCTTAAACCTAACTCTATCTAAACCAGTCTAACCCTAAACCATGCCTTGGCTGACTAAAAGCCAAGGGTCTAAACCCCAACCTACACTAAGCTTGCCTAGTAGACTACACTATGCATCACACTGGCCTCTTGACCTTAGACCTTGCATAAACTTCCAACATATGAGCTCCATTAACTAAACTTATCAATCCTAGCTCCTCAAAGTAGAGGTTGACCCATATGATCTGCTTGAGCTAGCTCAAGCTAGCCCTGTAGGTACCCTGTAGGTAAAATCCCTACATTAACCTACTATAGCCTTTATCATTCCCATAAAATCTTACCAAATAAAATCCATCAAAGCTCCTAAGGGTTTGAATATGTTTGATCTGCCTGCTTGGGTCAATGGTTGACTTGGTCAACCCAACCCAAGATTGGTCAAACTAGCCTAGTTAGGCTTAAACTTCTGCATATGATCGATTGGACCTACCTATACTCAAGCTTGGTCCATTTGACCTCCCAAACACATCTAGACCCTAGCCTAGTCACTTCATGGTGAGTTGACTTGGTCAACCCCATGAAAAGGTCAAACCTAAGCTAACATGGTCTCCTTTACCTAAACCTCAATATCCACTCAACCAAACTCCTTAAACTTGAGCAAACCAACCTCGAAAACTCTACCGTGGTCTATCATACTCAGCTTGACCAACTTTGACCAATCAAGTTGGTCAAATGGCCAAAAAAACATGAGTGGTCAAAGTCCCTCAATCTCATGACCCAAGCCCTCAACATCCCTGTTCCCTAACCATTTTAAACACTTGGCAAACATCTAGAGCATTTCTCTGATGGATCCCAGCCGTTGGATAAGCCTGTGATGCATGGAATAGGGCAAATTATGCTAACTCGTCATACACATAATACTCCCTATCCAGAGCCTCTCAAGAGCATTTTTTGTTTCGTTCTTGCTTCCCAGACCATTCTTTACATTCTCCTAGTAATTTCCAGTTGTTTGGAGGCCATCGTTGGTAAGTTCCACGAACATTCGTCAGTTACTCCGTCCCAAGCTCCTATACTTCCAATCCATACGCCCTCCGATCTCAACTCCTTCAGCAAACATCTTCTTCTGGAGCTAAGGAGAAGATCTAACCTAAAATCAAGCCCTAAGACATTATCTACAAAGGTAAATCCTAAACACTAATTCTAGACCTAGATTTTTAAATAACATCCATAAATTGTTATATGGAGCTCTTAAACATCATATAATAAGTTTAAATGCATATAAGAAGCTCTATGAATCAGTTCATGGCAATATATTCACTTAATGTCAAGTATCAAGCCAAACAAAATTTCTTCTCTTCGACTGATCTAAGGAAGACTGTTCGCCCTCAACAAAAAATGGCGCTACGGTTCGAATCCTGCTTTCGCAGGATTTTAGGTTCCAATTTTTTTTTCGAGGTAGATTGAATTTTAAATTAACCAAATTTCCCTCGATGATCGTATCGATATTTATTTAGTTTTGAGGTTCTGCTTCCTATAAGGACAAACCCTCATAGTTAATTACCCCTCATAATACGTAGAAGAGAACTCTAAATTAATGATGAATTAATATTTAGACGTGCAACAGTTTTAAATTTGGTTGTGGGGGGAATGAAGGTAAACCCGATCAAGATCCCATGGTTCCGTCGTCCTGGGTATACCATAGGTTTTAGTCTACCAACACTAACAACTGTTGATTGTAGTGATTATGGAATCTAATTAGCAACCATGAGTTGTCTCCTTTCAGTAATCCCGAATAAACTGAAGTTGTTAAATGTGAGTTTTAGATTGGTTATAGTTAAGGGCTCATGTTTATTAGATTGCCCATTAATTTGTTTAGTTTGGGGCTTACGATTACAATTAGGAGTTGCCCGTATGTTTGGATTTGGGGTCGGGGCTTATGATTTTTATTGAAAGTAGCCCGTAGAGCAAACTTTTGGCTTTGTTTAGAAGTAGCCCAAGTAGTGTTTGGTTGGTAAGACTTATTGCTTTAGCCCATGGGTTTAAGAGGTTCATGATTCTTCACTTAGAAGCTTCCCTAAAATTCGGGTCATTTGGCTTTGCTTTAGAAGTAACATATATAGCAGGTCTTACGACCTTTATTAGAGCTAACCCATATAGCGGGATTTAGGATTAGGTTACTTCTGAAATTTCCTTAACAAGCGGGTCTTACTGCTTCCCTTTGGAAGAAGCCCATATGGCGGGTCTTACAACTTAGCCTTATAGGTTAAGATTCCCATAGGGGGGAAGTCTAGAATTAGGTTGCTGCCTAGAGATTTCCCCTAAAATCGGACTTACAGCTTCTATTAGAAGTTGCCAATTGGTGGTCTTACAACTTAGCCCTATAGCTAAGCTGCCCAACATTCGGTGTGAATAGATTTTAGGGTTATTTTCCCAATGTATGGGACTTACAGCTTCACTTAGAAGTGGCCCAAGTTATTAGCGATGCGTTATTGTTCTGGAAAAGTTTTCCTCAAACACCCTAATTGAGTTAAGACTTACAGCTTTTATTAAAAGTGCGGGTTAGGTTAGTTTTACCTAAAGATTTTCCTTAAAATCGGTCTTACGGCTTCTATTAGAAGTTGCCGGAGATTTAAATTCAGATGTCCATCACTTCACATAATAAATTTGTCTAGTAAAATAGTTACCATTAGGATTCATTACTTCTATTAGAAGTGACCTATAGGGTTTAAGTTAGACAGCTTTACACACTTCTAAGTTTTGACACCGCCGTTAGCATCTTATTTTGTCTGCTTTGCTTCAGTACTAACCTGTAATCATTGTTGTTTTAACACTTATTAGCAGGTAGTTGTTCTCTACTCTAGCTTTCAGTAGTGTACTTGTTGTTTTATGCTTGTAGCTTTTTTATTTCAGTAGTAGCTTTACTCTTTCCAATATTAATTTTATTTATTTTATGCTACCTTTTGTCTATTGGGTTGCAGGTGTTCGTAACTAGCAATTACAGGAGCTGGAGCTTACAGCCGTAGGGGAGTTTAGAGAACTCACAGGTAGCTTGGAGAGTTGCTGTGAGAGTGTGAGTTTGAGAGCTTGTTTAGAGAGTTGGTGTTGGAGAGCTACAGAGTTGTTTAGTAGCTTGCACTTAGGTTGCATAGTGGAAAACATTTATTTCCAGCATGTTCTTTTATTTTATTTTAATTATATTAACTAATTAGATTAATTAATTAAATTTTAATTTAATTGCTCAACTCTCCAATTAAAATATATTTTGAAATTATTCAATTAATTTTGATTTAATTATTAATTAAATTTTAAAATTTATTTGCTCAGTTAATTTTATTAAAGCTTTAATTTTAATTAAAGTTTTGGTTTTATCGAAATTTTTGATTGATTTTAATTTAGTTTAAGTATTAATTAAATTAATTGCTTAATTAATTTAATTAATTAAGAGATTCAAATTAATGTTTTAATTAAAGTTTTAATTCTATTAAATTAAACTTTAACTTTATTTTAAAATTGGTTATCAAACTTCTCTTATTTAATTTAATTAAATTAGAAGTTTAAATTCAATTAATTGATTTTATTAATTAAATGCTTTTAATTTAATTAAATAAAGCTTCTAATTTTATTCTCAGCTTTAAGTTAATTGTTTTAAATTTTAAATTAATTAAAGTTATACTTAAAGTTTGATTTTTAATTAGTTGATTGTTTTGAACACTTAATTAATCAATCAAATTTTTAATTAAAAAAAATTAATGAGTTTAGAGTTCAATTTTATTTTATTTTAAATAACTATTTAGTTATATTTTAAATTAGATTGATTAACTTTAAATTTAACAAATTTTTAGATCTCAGTTAAGATTGATCAATTAAACAGATTTAAATTTTATTATAATTAATTGAAATTATTTAATTAGCTTTCAAATTGATTGATCAATTAAGTGAGAATTTATCCTAAGTTAACTCAATTTAGAAAATTAAGTGTTAAATTAAATTTAATTTTTTTAAAATTACCAAATTATTCTCCAATAATCCCTGAAAAATTTGGTGAGCTTTTGAGATCAATATTATAATTCCCTAGCAAAATTTTGACAGCCTCCCAACATCCCCTCCTCACGAGGGGAGGTTATGGTGGGCACTCGCCCTTTTGAATTGACTCAGCCAGATCAAATCGACGGTGAGAACTTTGGGGGAGCGAATCAACCCCGGATTGGTCTTCGAGCATTCTATCCACTCGGCAGGATCAGATCGATGGTCGAGGACTTTGGGGGACCGAATCAACCCCAATATACGTCTTCAGCTTCTTTTTTTCTGATTGAGATTGTAACACTTGTTTTTTTTTTTATAATCATACTTATAATAGTAACAAATATTATTATTGATATTACTATATAATAGAAATCCCTCCCTTTTACCTATTGTTTGAATCAAGAAATAAGCACATAGAGGGAGCAACAGGAGGCCGGATTGGAAGGAAGGCTCGGCTTCGCAATCAAGTTCGTGGGTCTTGCGGAAGACGGAACTAGCTGGTCAGTTCGCGTGGAGGATCGGACAGCTTTAGGCGCACTTCGGGTTTGTTGAGGGAGGCGGAAGCAGACAATATTCGAAGGCGAGCTGGGCTTGAAGGCGCGACTTGATCGCGTGAAGGAGGAAGCCCGGCTAGGTCGCACGCATGTGCGGGAGACAAGGATTGGGCTCCGTTCACCTGAGCTAGTGGACGGGAGGCTTGAGAACCGGAGCGCACTTTAGACAGGAAGAGAGGTCGAGAGCTCTTCGATCGGAGCAGAACCAATCGGAAAATTGGCCACTGAACGTGCAAGTCCTTTTTTCAAATTTTTCGTTCTTTTTTACATGCCTGGGCAACAGTTACCTCAACGATGTGGGATCGTGCTTGTTTGACGCGGCGAAGTGCTTTGTTATTAGTTATTATAATGCCGCTTCTTTTGAACTTAAATTCGATCTGTTATTATCTAAATACAACTTAATAATATTTTATTTCTAGAAGAAAACAAACATGCTTCTTTAACTACATCAATGATCAAGTAGCATTTCTTGATTCATTTCCATAATATAGGAGGTCATTATGGTTAGATGCTGGATTAATCAAATGTTCTTCAGAATTTTTCTTCTTTAATAGAGAAAACTCATACATATGAATACTTTCTAAACAATGCATGAGTAAGGTCGCATGGGTCATTAGATTTACTCAACTCTCATATTAAGGAGTTTGATGAACCAAGAAATGTTCATTCGAACAAAGACGAAATCATGTCCATTGATTTCCTTCTATTTGATTTGAACGGACACGATTTCATTGTTCCAATGCCTTCAGCCAACCCTCCAAACCACGGGCTAAAGGACCTGATCTTGGCCAACCATTCGATCTAGCATGGGATCGAATGGTGGAGAAGAACGCCAATGTGGATAAGTGGCTAACCGTCGCCAAACCATGCAACCAATGGTACGCCGCTGTGAGAAAAGCGCATGCCACATTAGCACCGCCATTTAAATTCAATTTAAATGAATAAATAAATGAATATTTGACATAAAACTTTCAAAAAATCCTATAATTCATTCAGTAAACCATTTTTCACAAACATAGGATCTATGGATTCAGGGAAGAGGGTTCTTTAATTTAAAACAAATTAATGAGTGTATATGTGGAGTAATTTCTGTTGTTTTTACCGAATTGCTCCATAAATACTCAATCAATTGGGCTCAATTTTGGCTGAGTAATATTAGGGTATGTTGTCTAATCCCCTAATTTTCTCAGGCATATTTAAAGTCCCCGTTGCCCACACTTGAATTTTCAAATGCATAGGTAATAATTTAACCTAAACATTTGAAAAATTATTGGCCAATCCATAGAGCATTAGATATTGAAATTTTTGTGGTTTGTTTACTCTTATGCAAGGTTTAAATACACATGATTCCAAGCATTGATAAATAACATAGACATCTAGGTAAATTAAATTAGGGTTATGTCTAGCAAACTTAAAAAAATTTTAAGAAATTCATCTTATCTCTCATAGGGATGAAACTTAAACCTAGTACACTTAGTGACAAAATCCTAAGAATTAATTTGGGGTTAATTAGGAGTCATTAAGCTACTTAATTAACAAGCCTTAAAATCAGCCCCTATCTCGGGGCTAAAATTTCTAAAATTCACAAGTAATTCAATAAAAATCATAAAAATATAAAATAACTTTCTCTCTCTAAAAATCTCTCCCTATCTCAGCACTTTATTTTTTGACAATACTAATGTGATTTTAGGAAATTTCAATCCTCGTAGGAACGATACTCTTCTCATCACTTTATTTTTTAACACGACACGTATACTTGCATAGAATAGGAGTTACATCATAGAATTAAGCAAATCATAATTAAAAAGATGAAGTAGTGTGGGTAATATGCCTGTCACCTGCTCAAACTCAAACGGTCGAAACACTTAATGAAATGAATTGAAAAAAAAATAATGGAAAAGACTTGATGCTTCACACTTCGCATCCCCAGTTCAAACTACCCTCCACTCCTATTCGAGTCGTTCAATGGCTGACGAATCAAGTAGCTTCTAATTCGAACTCAAGCTAGCTTATTTAACAAGAAATAAAATCTCCTCATGCTCAAGCTCAAAGCTCAATATGCTCGGCTCATGAGCTCATTAACGAGTCGAGCTTAAGCAAGCTCGTGATCTCACTTAACTCATTCGCACCCCTAACATATAATAGGAGCAATTTAATTTTGGATTAATAATTTACAACTATAAACTTAATGTGGATGGTGAGGAAATGGCGACAAACCCAATCAAGATCTCATTATTTGTCATCTCAAGTTGTCAATATGCTTAGTCTATTTAGTCAGAGAAGACATTCGACCCAACTTGTTCAAAGGATCTTTATCGACAACTATAGTTTGCTTCATCCAAAAATACCTTGTAGAGGGGATAATTTTAAGTCAACCTTAGTTGACAAGGGCTTTATGCCCAATCAAATACATCATATGATTCATTACATAGAGTTTTTAGCCATTGTGGAATGGCTATGATTATAACCATAATTTAATGGTTTCATTTTGTGGCAAAACCACATATTTAGAGGGCTTTGGTTATAACCATAATTTAATGGTTTCATTTTGTGGCAAAACCACATATTTAGAGGGCTATGATTATAACCATAATTTAATGGTTCCATTTGGCGATAAAATTATTAGTTAGAAAATATGTGTCACATCCTTGCTAGCGAGAGATCATTTCAGAATGAATCGTGGTATTATGCTCAATAAGATTTGGCTATTTGTGAGATAAAATTATTCTCAAATTTATCATTTTTAATCAACGATTGAAGAGAGTGAATGGATTTTGTTTTAAATTAATATGATTACATTTCATTTAAATATTTTAAAATTTCACAAATATTAGATTTTTAAATTTTATAGAATTCAAACTCTAAGCAAATAACTTTAAAATTTTGGTTGATTTGAATATCACATAGTCTACTCTAATTAAGATCTTCTATAAACGCGACCACCATTGGGTTTTAAATCATTTATTTTGTTAATTGAAAACCTTTACAACTCTATCTACTTGCTAATAGAGAATCAGATTCAAAAACTAATGTTGTTACTTGCACGTAGGCGAGGTGAATTCGGGAGTTTGCATTTTGTAATAAATTTTCATGTAAAAGGCAAGGCATTAAAGGCCTAATGCAAATGTAAAACAAAATATCTTTACGGATTATACAGTCACACATTCACTCAGCAGGATAGGTTTTGAGGTGAATTATTTAAAGTTTATTGTTTGGGCATCCTTTGTTGAATTCAAATCTCGTAAACTCTAATCCTTATGAGGATGAGGATCAGACTTATGATGAGGAATTCATGATCTTGCCCTATAGGAAAGACAACATGCTCGAGAAACATCAATAAATTTGACTTTTGCACTTGAGAGTGTGTTCATGAATTTTAATATAGTTGTTCATTCCTTCAAAAAGGCTTACATGATTCTCTAAAAAAAATGAATTTTAATGTCAACTTATTTTCGATTTGTGAAGTATTCTCATATGAGAATTTAAATACTTAACATGCTCATTGGAGTACATGAAGACTAGTTTGTATTTGAAAAAGAGGTTCATAAATTTTAAAATGATTGTCAGTCTCTTGGAATAATTGGATGTCTTTCTGAAGAGGAGATATTTGAGTTTAATTTATTTTAACTCACAAAATTCTTAGTCCTAGAATTTAAGAATCCAATGCATTGATTGGAGCACATATATGTAGACTTGACCTTTTATAAGAAGAATTTTAACTCAACTTATTTTTTATTTGCATAAAAAGCCCGGACATCATGTTAAAGCATTTAACACATTCAGCATAGTACATGCCAATAAATTTGATCTTTTAAAATGTTGAATACAATTTTGATGATGTGTGTATTTCTCAGTACATTTACACATTGCATGTGTATGTCTTTCGATGCATTTGCATAATGTACTTACACAATTTTGTATACTCATTAAACAAGTGTGCAAGGGCCGCTGCACCGGCGCCCGGATGCAGTGTTAAATAGGCAAGGGTTCCCACATCAAAGACGGATGTGGGCAAAAAAGCTAATCCATGAAACAAAAATTAGGATAGGAATTTGGAATATAGGTTCTCTTACTAAAAAATTAATGGAATTAATAGATATTATGATTCATAGGAAGTTAAATATTCTATGCATTCAGGAAACTAAATGGGTTGGAGAGAAGGCTAAGGAGATTGATAGTTTAGGATTTAAACTTTGGTATTCGGGTAAGAGTCAGAATAGAGAAATGGTATAGGTGTGATTATAGATAAGAGTTTGAAGGACAATATTATAAAAATTAATAGAATTGGAGATAAAATCATAGCTTTAAAGATTGTTGTTGATGTTATGATTATTAATATTATAAGTGCTTATGCTTCTCAAGTAGGTTTGGATATGTGCTCAAAATTAAAATTTTGGAATGACTTAGAAGAATTAATACAAAAGATACCTCTTGAAGAAAAAGTTTTTATTGGAGGAGATTTAAATGGACATATTGGTAGAGAAGTAGATGATTTTAAAAGCATTCATGGTGGCCATGGGTTTAGAACGACTAATGAAGGTGGTAAGATCATATTGGATTTTTCTTTAGCTTATGATTTTTGAATTGCTAATACCTTATTTAAGAAAAGAGATGAACATCTCATCACTTATAAGAATGGTTATAGTAAAACTCAAATTGATTATTTTCTTATAAGAAAATTAGATCGTTTAAATTACAAAGATTGTAAAGTTATTCCGAGTGAAAATTTATGTATCCAATATCGCTTATTAGTTTTAGACTTTAAGATGAAGGGGAAGAAAATAAAAAATAAAGTAAAGTGATGTTCTAGGATTAGATGGGGGCATTTAAAGAATATTAACAAAAATATTTTTGAGAGTAAGATTTTAGATCTTAAGATTTTGTCTGTGCATGACGATGCTAATGTTATATGAGAAAAAGTGGCTTGTGATATTAAGAATATTGCAAAAGATGTGCTTGGAGTATCAAAGGGTAAAACTCCTAATAATAAAAATAGTTGGTAGTAAAATCCAAATGTGCAAGAAAAGATAAAAAATAAGAAGATTTGTTATAATAATTAGTTTAGATGTAAAAATTCTGATAATTAGAAAAGATATAAAAAGGCACGTAAGGAATCTAAGAAAGCAATATGCGATGCAAAGTACTTAGCTTTTAATGATTTATATGATATATTAGATACTAAAAAGGGAGAAAGACATATGTATAAGTTAGCCAAGAAAAGGATAGGAGCAATAAGGATTTAGTTCAAGTGAAGTGTATTAAGGACGAAGATCAAAAAGTGCTTTTCTTAGAAGATGATATTCAACAAAGATGGATGAGATATTTTGCTAAACTTTTTAATGAAGATTGTGAGAATACGATTGACTTTAGTGACCTTAGCACCCTAAATGAAAATAAAAATTTTTATTTTTATCGACGTATTAGTAAAACCGAAGTTAGAGAGGCGTTAAAGAAAATGAAGAATGGAAAAGCTGTTGGACCTGATGATATTCCAATAGAGGTGTGGAAATGCTTAGGAGATGAAGGAATTTCTTGGCTTACTAAACTTTTTAATACTATTTTGAAGACTAAAATGATGTCAAATGTGTGGAGAATGAGTGTGTTGATTCCTATTTTTAAGAATAAAGGTGATGCTCAAGATTGTGCGAATTATAGAGGAATTAAGTTAATGTGTCATACTTTAAAACTATAGGAGCAAGTTATGGAGCGTAGGTTGCAGCGTGATACTAATGTTTCTCAAAATCAATTTGGATTCATGCCGGGTAGGTCTACTATGGAAGCCATACATTTATTGAGAGGTTTGATGGAGAAATGTAGAGAGAATAAGGAGGATCTACATATGTTATTTATTGATTTAGAGAAAGCATATGATAAAGTTCCAAAAGAAGTGCTATGGAGAGTTCTTGAAAAGAAAGGAGTTAATAATGCTTATATTCAAATCATTAAAGATATGTATGCAGGGGCTATTACTTGTGTTCAAACACAAGGTGGTTTGACCAAGTATTTTCCTATTTCGGTTGGATTACATCAAGGATCAGCCTTAAGCCCGTATCTTTTTGCTTTAGTCATGGATGTTCTCACTAGACATTTGCAAGATGATGTACCTTGGTGTATGCTTTTTGCTGATGATATTCTTCTTGTTGATAAGACTAGAGAGGGAGTTGAAGGTAAACTAGAATTGTGGAGGTCAACCTTAGAGTCTAAAGGTTTTCGCTTGAGTAGATCTAAAACTGAATATATGGAGTGTAATTTTAGTAGTAATAGACCTAGTGGGGGGTTACGTTTTAGATATCTTGGATCTATTGTTCAGAGTGATGGTGAAATAGATGAGGATATTATCAGTAGAATTCAAGTTGGATGGTTGAAGTGGAGGAATACATCGGGCTTGTTGTGTGATAGAAAAGTCCCCCTCAAACTTAAAGGAAAGTTCTATAAGAGGGTAGTGAGACCTGTAATGCTTTATGGTGCAGAATGCTGGCCATTAAAAGAGAAGCATAATACTAAGTTAAGTGTTGCAGAGATAAGGATGCTCAGGTGGATGAATGGCTTTACCCTTAGAGACATGATACAAAATGAACATATACATGAAAAGGTTGGAGTAGTTCCAGTGGAAGATAAGATTAGAGAGAGTCGTCTTAGATGGTTTGGTCACATAAAAAGGCGGCCTTTCGATGACCCTGTTAGGAAAGTAGAGGTATTAGATTCGACTTATGTTAAGAAAGGTAGAGGTAGACATAAAAAGACTTGGTTAGAAAATATTAGAAATGATCTTTCTTTATTAGACTTAAACGAGAGTTTGACTTTTAACAGGACAATGGAGACAAAGGATTCATGTAGCCAACCCCACATAGTGGGACAAAGGCTTGTTGTTGTTGTTGTTGTTGTATTAAACATACAGGTTTTTCAATATGGAATAATTTCAATTCATTTTTATTTTAAACCATGCAACATTTTAGATCTTAAAATTAAAACTTTGATGTATTCAGCCAGAGCACTTATGATTGAATTGATTTCAATGATATTATGGGTTACACATGCTTTTTAATGCATTTGCAAGACGTACTTGCACGTTTTAAGTTGCATCGCACAATACATTTATATGCTTGCATGATCTTCAACGCACTTGCATAGTGTGTTTGCACATTCACTAACATATTTGCAACTTTTTCTGTGCACATGCACAATGTACAAGCTTTCAATACATTTGCACTGTGCATCTAAGGGATGTGTTGACAAGACTTCTTTAAGTGATTTGATGCATCCTACCAACTTTTGTCAACATGGTCTTGAGAGACATACAACAATGCACTGCTTTGTCTCATTCAAAAAATATTCATTCACAACATGTATTATTCGTTCTTTGGGAGTGTACGTACTTCTTTTTCAGTAATTAATGTGCACATACTTGCACATTTAAAGATGCATTCAAACAATATACTTATATACTTGTATGATCTTCAACATGCTTACATAGTACATTTGCACATTCACTATGCATTTGCAAGTTCTTTTATGCACTTGCATAGTGTGCACGTTTTTAATACATTCGCATTGTGCATCTAAGGGACATGTGGATAAGATTTATGTAAACGATTTGATGCATCCTACCCACTTTTGTCAACATGGTCTTGTGAGATATACAACAATACGCTTTTAATACATTCGCATTGTGCATCTAAGGAACGTGTATTGTTCGTTCTTTGGAGTGTATGCACTTCTTTTTCAGTGATTAATGTCACATCATTTAAGGCACGCATAAACCCATGATATGCAATCGATTTAACCATTTTGTTTTGTTTGAAGAATATTCATGTGAACACAATTATTTGAGACGTACAAGGACTTGATGTCGCAACTATTCATGTGAATGTACTATCAGTAGAGCGTGCTAACTTTACATTTTAAGTTCATTATTACTCACATTATATCTGCTTATGCATGTGTTGCAGATCTGATTGCAAGGATTATTGTTAAAATGCAAGCAACATTACAATTTGAATTTTTTAAAAAACCCCATCCGCCTTCTATCTAATTGCATACATGTATTGCAGATCAGGCAATGTAGAAGTCAAGTTAGAATCTTAGCATATTTTTCAATCTTCTCTTTAATCTTTTATATAATTGAATTTTAGTTAGGTGGGCCATAGAAGTAATGATTCTTCCATTTATAAATAAGAGCTTACTTCTGCTTATTTCATCCCAAGCACAATTCACCAGGTGTTCCTAAGGGTTGCAAGTGTTCTTGGTAATGGCAGGAAGATTTTGTGCTTACAAGCAATTTTTTAAAGTTTGTTACAAGTCCTGAGGCCAAATTCTATTCTAATTTTTGCAATATTAATCTCATTTTCTCATTTTTGCGATTTCAAATATAACTTAAAATTATTTTAATTTTAATTTGTATTCAAAAACTTATTTTATTTTGTCTTGTGGGGTACCCTATCAATGTGAGTTCCGATAGCATCATGGGACTTTCCCGCATAAGAGGCGTCATTAGCAGTGTTAGACCTTCCTACCACAATAAGAATGACGTCTATGATCGATGTCATAAGACATCATGGTGGGAGTCTTCTGTCCCATCATACAAAGAAAAAAATGTATGAGTCTTCGTATACCTGCCTAAAGACTCAATGTTTCCCCGCTATGTCAAGATATATGTGTACAGATATTTAAATTTTTCGATCATGCTAAGAAAGGAGAGTACAGGGTTTACCCATCATTTGGCAAACATCACCTATGAGTTTCCCCACACATACTAAGAAAAGAAGGCATTGCGCTAAACGCATTGCATTCAAGGTTTTGAAAATTTTTACGAGTTATAAATTTATACCAAGATGCAATGAACGAAAATGATGGCAAGGATAAGGAGAGTACCCAAAAATATTTATTTTTATTTTTTCCCATTTTTCCTTATTTTTCTCTTCCTTTTTATCACTTTTTTTCCATTTTTTTGTTTTCCTTTTTTAGCTTTTTGCTTTTTTTCTATCTCTAGAGAGAAAGAAGAGAAATAGCTAGACTTTTATTTTAGAGAGAGAAAGCGAGATGTGTGAGAGTGCGAATGGTAGAGATAGAAAGAGAGAGGAACAAGAGTGAGAGGCTACAAAGAAAGAAGAAAGAAATTCTTTTTCAATTTTAGAGAGAAGGGAAAAGGGAGAGATGGCTGTAGAGGGAGAAAGAAATAGAGAGAGAGAAAGTTAGAGAAATAGAAAATGGACAATTAGAGTGAGAAATAGAGAAAGGGAGAAGGCTGCCAAGTGAGAAGCATAAAGTCTTTTCCTTTATGTTTTTTCGTTAATTCATTTCATTACGTGTTTCAACTATTCGAGTTTGAGCAAGTGTAGGCACATTACCCACACTACTTTGTATTTTTAATTATTATTTGCTTAATTCTATGATGTAACTTATGTTCTATGCAAGTATATGTGTTTTGTCAAAAAATAAAGTGATGAAAAGAGTATCGTTCCCACGAGGATAGAAATTTCCTAAAATCACTTTAGTATTGCTTAATAAAACTATTCTATGATTTTTTATTGTTTGTTATAAGTTCCCTATAAGATCAAATTATATTCTCATTTTTGCAATATTAATCTCATTTTCTCGTTTTTGCGATTTCAAATATAACTTAAAATCATTATAATTTTAATTTGTATTAAAAAACTTATTTTATTTTGCCTTGTTGGGTCCCCTATCAATGTGAGTTTCGATAGCATTATGGGATCTTTCCCGCATAAGAGGCGTCATTAGGAGTGTTAGGCCTTCCCTACACAATAAGAATGACGTGTATGATCAGTGTCGTAAGACATCATAATGGAAGTCTTCTATCCCATCATACCAAGAAAAATATGTATGAGTGGCGTGGACATGCTAGACAATACGGTTCTCTACCATAAGCTTTTTCTACCACCTCAAACACGCTAATGTAGTCCTTTTTGCGAACGGATACTATTCAGATGATTTCGGCTTTTGTTTAACAGATTTCAGATGGCATTTTCATGATGTAACATCTTCCGCTTGCCATTCCCATCATGCTTGGATCAAGTCAACCTCTAAGTAATTATCGAGGTCAACACCTTACTTTGATACCATATATTAAAAAGATGTGGCTAGAAAGCTTGGGTTGTTTCTTCCTCCAATGGGTATTTATATACAAAACAATCTAGACATAAATGAAAATTATACCATCTTAAAGAGAAATACTAATTATTAAAATTTTGAAACTTACAACTAAAACCCAAAAATTGTTTTGACAGACACATTTTCCCCCTGAATGGTCACCAATTCAATTCTGAGGTACTTCACATTCCTTCTCATATCATAGAAAATAATAATCACCAATTCTCCATGTTTTTCTAAGGATGTTTAAAAGGGTCACAAATAAAAGAAATTTTGCCAGCTGTCAACCACAACCTTGCAAACTTAATATATGTGTGAGGAATAGTATGCTTACATCAAAATGTTCTTAAAGTCTAAAAAAATAGTGTATTAATTCTATATATATCAACAATTTCAGTACAACTTAAGACGCTAATCATGAAATCTTATCGCACCAATCAACTCGAACAAGATAAGAATATCCAGGAAAATCTACATATGCTAAATATACATTTGAAGAACATCAAGCTAACAATAAAAATAAACAAGGGAATATACATAAGAAATAGCAATGTTCAGCAAGACTCAAAGTTGAGCACAAAAGACATACTCTGAGATAGCAATGTTTACTGCAGGGTTTCCTGGTTTCTTCAGGATCAGATCCATACGGCTGTTTCTCACTCTGTCAAGCAAAAGGCGCCAATTAAACAAGTAAACACTTCATCATTCTTGCAAAAACAGTCATTGGAATAACTGACTCACTGCAGTAATAAGATTTTGAGAGCAACCATGGAGACGGCAGTCAAAAATCTGTTGAAAATAATATTACCTAGCAATGAGCAAAATTGGGCAAAAAAATTGAATCACAGCGCAATCTTCTAAAGAAAGATCAGAATGAATAAAAGAAAGTACCAAGCATCGCCGGCAAAATAGATTGTCAAAGGAATCCAAAGCTGCATTAAGAGTCTTATCTAGATGTGATTTAGACTCAGACTCACTTGAAACTTCAGCCCTTCTCACACTATTTTTATTGTACTTTTCTAAGAGAGCTTCATATCTTTCCTGCACATATAAATGGCAGATGATAGGTATGAGTAAGTGGGGGGCGGAAATACAATAGTTCAACTAGTGAAGCATGCCCATGCAAATTTAAGAGTAGGCACCATTCACTATTTGACAGTTGAACTTTGATCATGCTATATATTAATCATAAGGATAATTGCATTGGTGTTGCTTGATCAAGTGTTAAATATAATGTATTTTCTTTAGTGACAATTCAGTTACCTGGATTTCCTCGGGTAATGCTTCAATGGAGTGACAAAGGATGTCCATGACTTCTTGATTTAGGCCATATTCCTGAATTGCCTTCCTGCAATGATGATAATGTCAAGTTACACATTCAATATTTTAACTAAAAAGTTTAAAATAAGATATGGAAAAACGGGTGAAAAATCTCCCTCTGCCCTTGTAGTCATTATATGCAATTGATACAAATGATTCAGTTATAATAATCATCATGATAAGCGATCCTCCTAGATAAAACCAACCCCAAAGAAAATAACATTCTCTTTTTCAAAACAATCTACCATGTGACACATTTTACAGTTGGTGATATAGGACGTCTTAGAATGTAGGATTTCTCTTAATATAAATCTAGGATGATGTGCTCAAAAGCACACATAAATGATCGAGTTTGTAGTATGCTAATTCTTAGGGAACGTTCGGTTCCATGCATAGTAAAGTGAATGTGATATGCATTTAGAGAATGTGCAGTGAAATAAATGCAAGGAAACTATTTTTCCTTCTGTTTGGGTATGCATTTAGAGAATGTGAAGTAAAATGAATGCAGTGCATTCATATTTCTCTAAGTTGTTTGGATGCCTGTAAAATAAATGTAAGGAAACAGTTTTTTCTTCTGATAGGATATAAAGTTTTAGGGATATGCTACTGATATATAATAATAAGCTTACCTCCTAAATAAATTTAATTTTAATTTAATATTGCCAATTTTGCAACTATTGAACAATATCTATCTTCAAAATGCTGGCATCAAGAATAGTTACTTTTAATGCAACTCTTGTTTACTTGATAAAATTGCAGATTGGAGATGCTTGTTCCATTCGAGGACAAAGTAGCTTCGTGGAAACATTATGAATTTTCAACTCTGATCAAAATAAACTAGGAAAACAAAAGTATGACATAGAAACAACTAAATCAAAATCAATGCACATTATTTGCATTTTTGATAGATATAAACTTTCAAATTTGCATCAGATGATGGTAAATATTTGGATGATTGGGCAATTGAGGGGATAAGAGGGCTTTTGAAGGGCTTGAAAATCTATATATGTTCCTCTATATTATAATAATAATAAAAAAATTCAGAATATCAAAAAAGTGTTGTCTTACTCAGGTTGAAGAATAAAATAAGTTTCACTATATGATAATTCTACTGTCAGCTACTCAGCTTGATGTTCAAGCACTGCATGCTTGAAATAAAAAAGCAGAGGGAATCACAAAGGCCAACCCCATACATCAGTTGCTTATTAATCCTGCCCTCTTTTCTCAGCATTTTTAAAAGCAAACTTAAAATGGATTTGTAACAAAAAACATAAGATGCACGAGTCAAATAATCTTAAGAGAAGAACAGTTCAACTAAAATGGAGCATAATATGATAGATGGAGCGTTGAAATGATGCTTGGTTTCTGCAGAAGTGGTTATCATAAAAAATTGGGCTGCATGTGCGATGCAAATTAAAGCTCACCACAGAATCTGGTCTTCCCCTTCAGAGAAGTCATGTTTCTCATCCTCTGGCTCCACAATCTCTTCTTCACTATCACTACATATAAGCGTCTCATTCCCATATGGATCATAATATATCTGCCTCCTTCCAAGAACAGACTGATCCTCTGCCATTCTTTGATTCCTGTGTTGTGTCACCCAAACTTTAATAAAGAATAGAAAAAAAATATAAATAAGTGATACAAGATTGGAAAACATTTATATCAGGATATCGTGATATGTTTGTGCCAAGATGGGAAAACAGATAACCAGTGTTAGAAGGAAGATGCTTAATAGTTAAGGACATTAAAAAATAAAAAACTAAAAATAAACATATTCTCAAAATTATTCATTGGTGCTCTTTTCTGTTACTATTAAAATGTCCTATACTTTGAGCATTCATTTTTTAAATTTATTCACCCAGCCTGATACAAAACGTATCATAATATCCCGATTTAATCTTTTTTCATGATAGAGAACAGTAGAACTGCAATGTTATAATGGAGACCAAAAGAAATAAAACACAATTAGAAAAGCTCATTATGAGGCATACAAAGTCTCCTCTCATCAGAAAACGCAATTCAAGATCTCACTTGCTAAAATTCACTTGAATAAGTTACGAAGATATAAGTTCGCAAATATACTAAAGTTGCGCTGCAAAGCCTTGGTGACTTAAAAGTCTGAATATAAAGCAAAAAGTACATAACCCCCAACAATAACAATTTCCAGGGAACATTGAAAGTATATCAGCGAGACAACAAAAGCGACGCAAAGCTTACCTAGTCAGGAAAATCCAAGTAGTGTAGGCGGGTATCTTCTCCACAAAAGGAAGTTTATTGAGACGAACCACGCTCTTCCCTCCACAACTGCTTCCGAACACAATCGAAGCCGACGCTGAAATCTCCTCCTGGCTACTAGCAATCTCCTTATCTGGCTCATACGCGCTAAGCCGACAATGAGGATTCACCAGCCTAATCGAAAGCAAATTTTCTGACTCCATGGGCTCCCGCACCTCTTGCTTCTCCTTCGCCAATTCGAATATATGGGAAGTGTGAAGCTTCAGGCTCTTCCTGTTCTTCAGTATCTTTTCCTATTATTTTCAAATAAAATCGCACTCAATTTCAGAGGTTTTAGAGAAATGGTCAAAAATGATAAGAGAGGAAGGATTACTCGAACTGCAATCACTCGAGAAGCTTGCACTTGCTTCTTAAGTTGGGAAAGCTTCCATGAGATGCCGGCAACGTATTCCTTGTCCTGCTCACCCGAGAGAAACAAAAAAAAATGGTCGGAGAGATTGAGAATGGTTTAAAACGGGTATCGTTCATCTGGTGTAGAATTATAAAAAGAGATTCAAATTTCGACCTTTGATCGGCTCGAAGAAGAATCGCTGGCTCTGGAGGAGGTAACCATGGCCGCCGCTGGAGGGAAGGGGCCTCCTTAGTCCTCTAAGAGGAGAAATGAATCCGAGACCTTTTTTACCGAAAGAGGCCTTTTCTCTGGAAAAAATCACATCACGCAATTGCAGGTGTTACGAGGGTAGGTAGCAGTTTGGGTACAAGTAGATCGGTTTTTTTTTTTTTTTTTTTCTTTTTTCTGTTTTTTTTGGGAGCATAGGGCATTGCTAATCAAAATATTAAAAACTGTTCATCCTCTTAAAAAATAAACAAAGGTTAGGCCGGATCGAATAAATGACGGTAGCTTAGGTTTTATAATTGTTTGATATATTATGATATATGATTTTTTTTTTATATTGTGTTATATTAATTAATTTTGTTAGAATTTTAGGTATGATGTTCAATGCTCTAAAGGAATTGGATTTTTTTTTTTGGTTGTATTTGAATAATTGGAAAATTGATAAACAAAAAATTAGAAATATTTGTGTAGTTAATTGAGTGTTATCTTGATATCTTGCCATGTCAATGAATGCTTTTGTAATACACATTTAGATTTTGTCGATATGCATGTAGGAAGTGTGAGCGACAACGAATCATCAAACGTTATCTACCTACATAAAACTAGTAAAACTTCTTAAAAGAAAGTTAAAAATATTTACGCTTGGTTGGACAAATTTGAAACTTCATAGAGTTGATTGTCTCATTAATGTTTAACAGAAATGTAGAAATTTCTAAAAGAAAAAGGTTTTGCACGTGCAAGCTCTAGTACCTCGCATTGTTCGGGTGATGACATCTCTATTTACTCCGGACAATCCAAATGCACGACTCGAAATCCTAAGTGAACAGAAGAAGATAACGCTGTACTAGGCGAGCTACTGTTGGAGCAATATGTAAATGAGAATTTATGTAATGGGAATTTGTGGAAGGACTAGTGGTCAAGCTTAATTGCTGCATTGAACTGACGTCTAGGATCAAATTACACAGAATCTTCCGTAATGATACGATTTAAAAACATGAAAGCTGACTTTAGATCAATTTATCAATTGATAAATCGTAGTTGTTGGGGTTGGGATGATGAACTACATATTCCAGTAGCGTCTGATGAGTTTTGGGACGAAATTGTTCGGGTATTTGTTAGTTGTTATTTAGTTGTTGGAGCAAATTAGTAAATCATATTTCTAACTTAGTAAATATTATTAATTTAGGTTAACCCAAAGCTAACACGATTTCGAAGACATTCCTTCCATCAATATGAAATTTTTGAAAAGATCTATGCCGAGAACATTGTAAATGTTATAGGTGCAAGATCAAGTAAGGTGACACAACCCACGATAAACTTAAATGAAGACGAAACCCCACATTTCGAAGATGAGTTCTTGGCTACTAATGGTGTTAGCTACGACATGAAAGGAACACCAATAGATATCTACCTGAGGTTGTATATGATGCACCACCAAGTATGTTGCGAATCTGGTTTTAAGGGTTATGATTTTGATGATAGCAAACATTTCTGTTTCTGGTTGCTTGTTTAATCTTTCAGGTACGCAGGATCAATTGCAAGTTCAAGCCAGTCCAAGATCGAGTCAGTCTGTTTTGAAATTTAGGTCCAATGTACTGTTTTCATTTTTATTGAGTCAAATGCTATGTAATTGATCCCCTAGCTAAGTAACCTTGCACACACACACTCAGGGGGAGAGTTTTAGTGAATTAGAGTTTTTGTTCAATTTTTATTCTGATCGTCCCGGACGATAGTCACATCGTCCTGGACGATCCAGTGAAAATAAAAACCCTAATTAGGGCGACTAAGTTAAGTCATTCTGATTAAGCCGATCGCCCTGAACGATCTATATATCATACAGGATGATAGGCTTAAATCAAAAATTCTCAACCGCCAGATCAAGTTAGGTAAGTTTTATTTTAAGAGATTTGATTTGATCGTCCCGGAAGATATATGTATCGTCATGGACGATCCGTTAAAATCATGCCTAAATTAGTCTAGTGATTAAGGAAAGTAATTAAGGTCTGATTGATTCGATCATATCATCCTGGACGATCGCAGGATCGTATGGGACGATATGTTAGAAATCCTAACCGTCCAGTGCCTATCACCTGTACGTCCAAAGCTGTGTGCAGGACGATATTCTCGATTTTGAACTAATCATACGGGGCGATACCCATATCGTTTCGGACGATTAAGTCATTTTGAAATCATCCAGCATGTTATGACTTGTACGTCTAGAGCTGTGAACCGGACGATTTTGATACTTTTTGAACTAATCGTACAGGACGATATACATATCATCCTAGACGATCAAGTCATTTTGAGATCATTCAGCACAAGTTCCCCTGGACGACCAGAGCGATCTTCTGGACGAAATTCTTGATTTACACTAATCATCCCGAACGATCGCAGAATCGTACGGGACGATCAGAACAATTTTTTTCTACTAATCGTCCAGAAGAACCAGATCGTCCATACTGATACATGTGATTTTGAACTGATCGTACAGGACGATCTAGTGATCGTCCTGGATGATATTTGCCGACCAGTTGAGATTTAGGGTAAATTTTGATCCCTCCTATAAAAGATCTTTTTCTTCCAACAAGAAAAATCTTTTGCCACTTTCCTCTCCAGAGAAACCTTGAGAGAGAGAGAGAGAGAGAGAGAGAGAGAGAGAGAGAGAGAGCTTGGGAGAGAGAGAGAGGATCTTATGAGGGGGAGTTTGTGAGGGATTCACAAAGGTTGCTCCAAGCAAGGATCAGAGTCTTCTCCATTCGTCGTCTCTCATCTTGTCGGTATTTTCTGTGGGAGGATCGTTCGCAAGAAGATCCGGGTTCTCTGCCCGCTTCAGGAGGAAGCGAAAGGAGTTCAGGTTCTCTGCCTCATCGGGTTGATGGAAAGGAGTTTTATACATGCTTCTCCGCCTTGCTGTGGGAGCAGAAGGAGAGTCACTTTTGTGTTAGTGCAATACCTGAAGGGGAGGCTCCAGGGAGTGGACGTAAGTCAAGTTGACCGAACCACTATAAAATCTGGTGTGCTCTTTCTGATTATTTTCTGCACTTTACTTTTCTGTTATTATCTGCTTGGGTGAAATCTGTGGTTGATCTTTTCACTTATGTGTTTACTTGTTTCCGCTGTAAATTATCAAAAAGATCTTTCCTGTTGGTCACGAATTTTTAAAATAACTAATTCACCCCCCCTCTTGGTTAGCCTCGGGACTAGTTCATCAGGGCTTAACATCCCTATCAAACTTTCAAAGTATAGATGTACAAGGAAGTCCAATGATTTGTTCAAAATAATCTAGTGAAGAACCACCCAGATCTACTAGACGTCCTAAAAAGAAGGGGGGCTTAGATAACTTGAAATAGTTATTGGTTGAGTCTAATAAAAATGTTGTTATTTTAAAGAGACTGTCCAACTTAGTGACCCTTACACCATGACAGACTATTTGGCCAAGTTAGGACAACTAGAGAAACTGACAACACAAGCATTATTAGCTATTCAGGATGCGCTTAAGGAAAACAAGGATAACAAAACAATATTCATGTCTTGGGAAGGAGAAATGCTTATAGAATTGAAAGAATATATTGTCAGCTCACACCCACGTTTTTACGCTTCCAAAGTTTAGTTATAGGTGTTATATTAGCATTTACATAGTTTAGGGTGCTTGTTTAACTTATGCTTGTGTGTGGTGAAGGTTGTTATTTTGCTTTGTTTATGTTTTTTGTTGTCTTTTATTTTGAGTTCATGTATCCCCATAATTTAATTTTAAATTCAAGTTAATGAAGGTTGTTATTTTACTTCATTTATGTTTTTTGTTAGCTTTGTTTATGCAGTTATATCGAACTATTTATGTGGCGTATTACCTGATGTGTTATGTGACATGATTGACATACAAATTCAAGTTAATGATGTCATTCCTGAAATAACTCCATCTTTACTTCAAGAGAATTCTCCCTCACAGGATGAATTACCAATAAGGCGGCTAATGTTTGATAGAATATACAGTGGACATTGCTATGTACTGGATGTGCTCGCTGACCATCCGGGAAGAGCATATCAATGTTTCAGGTTACCTCCAGATGCCATCGTGAGCTTGATAGACCTACTAGTAAATCATGGACATTTGCGTGACACAAAAAATATGCTTGTAACTGAGCAACTAAGTATATTTCTGCATGGAGTAGCACATGCTCATAATTATTGCCAGTTGTGTGAGTTCTTCCAGCATTCATTAGAAACAGTTAGCAGGTACTTCAATATTGTTCTACGTGCTCTTGTATCCTTTGCAGATGAATTCATTAACTTACCCCCATACTGAAGTAGAATGCCATCCATTTGTACGTTCAAATCGACTATTTTACCCTTCAAGAATGCAGTTAGTGCAATTGATGGCACACATATCTCTGTGGTAGTCAATAATAACTTACATAATTGTTATCATAACCATAAGGGACTTCATAGAATGTAATGGCTGCAGTGTCATTTGATCGACAGTTTGTGTATATAGCCTCTGGGTGGGAAGGTTTTTCTACGGATATGCGTATTTTTAGATGGGCTATTGAGCAAGGTCAATTTACAGTACCTTGCAATTATTACTATTTGGTTAATTCTAGTTATACAAATACTGATAAATTGATTGCACTATTTCGAGGATATCGATATCACCTGGTTGACTATCGCGGTCGTATAACTAGAAGATATGTAGTTCAACAGGAGTTATTTAATCACCGGCATACCCAACTGCGCAATGTGGTAGAGAGAACTTTTTGGAATTTAGCAAGAGCATTTTCAAGTGTTATCGCAAATGAGGCAGTTTCCTCTAACTGTTCAAGCTGATCTGGTTATTGCATGTGCAATTATACACAACTATATAGGTCAATATCATGAACTTGATTTGTATTTTAATATGTCGTAAACGAAAATGGAGTATGATAATGAACGTGGCAAAGTTGAAATGTCTGATGAAGATCCTAACTTGGAAACAACTATAGAAGAAAGAATTCAGGGAGAAGCGAGAAGGCATGACATCACAACCGATTTGTGGAATGCTCGGGTAAGCTTTTATCTATGCTTTCACAATATTTTAACTTTAAAATATGCTTTTTTTTAGTAATTTCATATTTTTTTATTTCAGATAAGTTGTCAAAGAAATCGATCATTATGAGGAAGTTACTCTCCAATGCAAGATATATCAACCTCTCTAGTATGTTGAAGTGTACTATCATGTAGTAGTCTATCGGTGTCTAAATAAATATTAGTCTATGTTGGTGTCATGTACTCTTTATGCTTCTACTAGTTTATGTTGTATGATGAAATGTTTGATTTACTATGTGGCATACAGTTACCTTAATTTTATAACTAGCATATTGATGTAATTCATTATTATTCTTTCATATTTAAATCTCTAACTGTTTTAAATTCTGGAATCTATTATCAAACTGTTTCTTAGGATTTAACAAGATTTAACATTTCTCTTACCAAACAGTTTTCAGTATTTAATAGCCTCAGGATTTACTAAATTCAAATTTATAAGATTTACTAAATCTTACTAAATTAAATCCAATCCAATACCAAACAACCCCTTAGATTATCGAAATTAAAGAGACAGACATGACACACCTTGTTGTCAAGAGGACTTTCTAGGGGGGTTGGTCTGACAAATTAAGGAAAAATCATCATTGTCCAAAGCATAGAAAATGTCCAGGAGGGATAGCAAAATAGCAACTATAGAAAAAAAATAGGAAAAACTGAAAGGCTAGCAATATCCTCATAAAACCAACTCCTTCAAAAGATCCCAATTTCTCCATTTTTACGATCTTAAAAAGAATAGCACTCTTTATCCGAGGCCTACTGGAAGTAGTGTAAACATGCTTTGAACCAAATTTTCTATCATTCCGTTATTTCCAAAGATAATAAATAGAAAGAAGGTAGAGATTCTTAGCATCAGAAGTAGGAGAATCCAACTCATGGATAAAATCAAACAATTTGGAGCAAATTCAATCTCATAAGAAACTGAGACAAGTGAGCAATAAGCCTAGGCAAAACATAGAAGCTGTAGTCACACTCAAAAAATAGATGAGAGGTACTTTCAACTGCTGAAAGACATAAAATGCATTGCTCAGTAGTAACAATATTCCTTTTGGCTAGATTTTTTTTGCAATTTTAAGCCCCTCAAGTGTAATAATATAAAAATAAAAAGTATTTTAAAATATGAATTTATGAATTTTTGTTTGAACGAAAGTGCTTCAGCATTGTGCTTATAAGTGTTGTGGTGTTAGGATTGAGTGTACAGTGGCGTTAAAAACAGTCATCGCCACTGTTCTACAGTAATTCTAGATTTAACATACGGTGCTCTGAGGCACTAGGCTACTAACAGCATTTTATATATTTTTTTAATCTAAATATCCCTATGATTCCCTCTCCCTCATTCTCATTTCTGCTTAGCTTGGTCGGGAAGGAAGGGGAAGAGTGGAAGAGAGAGGAAGCTCTCTGGAACTTTTCTGTCTGTCACTTATATTATAAAAAGTGTCATATTCATTGTAAGTGACTAAACTAATACTTCTATTTTTCATGATTTTGATCTCTATGAGTTTTATCTCTCCTAAATCTATCAAAAATGCATTATTCTTAATTTCTTAAGTCTTTATCATATAGCTTTTGATATGTTATATATTTGATAATTATGAATAATAATATATGATTTTATTACATTTTCATTGGTTAAATTTGTGTATAGGAATTCCTCTATGAAATGAGTAGGAAAATATATACTGAAAAAGAGTTAAAAAGCAATGTATTATGATTTGATATGTTAAATTAAAATATATGATATGATGAAATGATTGATATGAACTGTAATGTAATACTAAGATGAGATACTAAAATATGATATTGATCTAACTTAAAGAATGTATTGTATTGATATTGTTCTTATAGAAAGTGATATATTAATTGATATTATATATATATATATATATATATATATATATATATATATATATATATATATATATATATATATATATATATATATATATATATATATATATATATATATATATATATATATATATATATATATATATATATATGATCCACATGATACTCTTAAGATTCACATATTCACTGATGTCGGAGTTATAAGGAGTTAGAGATTGATTTGGAGTTATAAGGAGTCAGGGCAACTGTTTCATGTGGTTTAAGGGGAGTTATAAAGAGTACACTGATTGGGAGTTATAAGGGTAACTAATTAGGAGTCATAAGTGCATGAGCCAGATCAAGGTATCCTCTTCTGAATATCTGAGTATTGTTACTGATACTTTAATTGTACTCACATCAGTTAAAATTATTGATTACTTATTATTGATACTAACACTGATATTGGTATTATATAGATATTATAAATGACATTGATACTATTATTATACTGACATTATAACTAATATTGATATTGTATTGATATTATCACTAACACTGATACTAATATTGATACTAATAATACTATTGATACTTATACGGATTTTCACACAAAATACTGATACTAATATTCACATGGAATATTAACATCGCTTACTATTATTGTTACTGATTATTATTATTATTATTATTGATACAGATCATTATTATTGATATTGTGACTTATACCAATATTGTTTACTTTCACTAATATTGTTTATTGTTATTAATACTGTAACTGATGATGTAATAGACTGAGATGTGATGTGCTATAGAATAATAAATTGATATAGATAATGGGTACAATTAATGGATATTGATGTAATATGAATTTTTATATGATCAAAAGCATATTATTTCTCTTTTCATTAAATTGATTTCAGTTATATGATTTTGGTACCTGTTGGGCTATTTTCTCATTATGTGATTTCAGTTATAAGATTTTGGTACCCTATGACATGAAACACTTAATAGCTTGTATAGTTTCCTTTAAGTACTTGTAGTTTAATTTATAGTCATGATATATTTATAATGATGTTACTAGTCTCTTGCATTATGACTATTGTATACAAGACATTTTGTGCTAGTATTGTAAGTATTAATGAATATAAATGAAATTATGTTTCTTTCTATTGTTTATATGAAATGTGTATGCTCTGATTAAATAGTTAAAAAAGAAAGACATATGCAATTCTTCAAATATAGATATTGGGGTGTGGCAAAGTGGTACCAGAGCAACTGTCATTGAAAGAATTGAAATATAATTAGAGCTTATAAGCGGAATAGAAATAAGATGGTATTTTTCATTCATAAATATTAAAGATTTGTTTAACTATTTAGGCATAAGAAAATGAATCCAAGTGAGAAAGAACTTTCGATTGATTATAATACTGGAACACCTTCTATTACACCTAAGGGTGTATCATGCAGACCAATGTTATAGAGTAATAAAGCAGTGTTTCAGGTGTGGTATCCTTGGGCATAAGTTGATTAATTACCAGGTACCTGGACCTGGGTAAAGAGTTGTTTAGACAAGTGAGGGAACTGTGAGTGGTACTGCTCCATCTTGATAGGAGATGCATAATAGTTCTGCTAGTGTGCATGAGCATTTCACGAGTATGATTTGCATTAGTCAATAATTTATAAGTTTATGATGCAATGTTAGAGTTTTTGACATAATTTTTATTTATAATTTTTTAACACTGATTTGTCAATTTGATTTTGAAATTTTATTTTGAGCATGTTCTCTCTCTCATACTGATATAGAAATGTTAGGGATATGGTTTTGAAGGAGGGGAGATAGTAACAACTCAAAAAAGAAAAGCATTTTAAAATGTAAATTTATGGATTTCTATTTAAAACAGAGCACTTCAGTGCTATGCTTATGAGAGCTGTGGCGGTGGGCTTGAGAGTACAACAATACCAAAAACTATCACCATGGTATTGGAGTCTCCGTTCCACAGTAATTCTGGATTCAACATACCACACTGCGGCACTGGGTTGGAGCGAAGCTGCGCTAGGCCACTAACAGTCTATTTATATATTTTTTAATATAAATATCCCTACCATTCCCTCTCCCTTACGCTCATTTACGCTTAGCTTGGCTGGGAACGAAGGGGAGAAGAGGAAGAAAAGGGGAGAGAAAGAGGAAAAAGAATAAGAGAGATAAAGCTCTTTGAGGCTTTTCTATCCATCAATTCTATTATAAAGTGTTTTATTCATTATTAGTGACTAAACTTTCTCCTACTTTTTATGATTTTAACTTTTACGAATTTTATCTCTCTCCTAAATCGGCCAAAAATGCATTATCTCCTATTTTTGTAAGCTTTCATCAAGTAATTTTTTATATGTTTTGAATTTGATTATTCTAAATAATATAATATGATTTATTTATATTTCCACTAGTTAAATTTGTGTATATGAGTTTCTATGTGAAATGAGTAGTAAAATCTATACTGGAAAATAGTTAAAAATCGATGTATTATGATTTGATAAGATAAAGTGAAATGTATGATATATTGAACTGATTGATATGAAATGGAATGTAATTCTGAGATGTGATACTAAAATGTGACATTAATCTAACTGAATGGATGTATTATACTCATACTTCTCTTATAAAAAATAATATACTAATTGATATATATATATATATATATATATATATATATATATATATATATATATATATATATATATATAACCCCAGGTGATACTCTCAAGATTCACTGATATGTGTCATATGGAGTTGGAGACTGATTGAGAGCTATAAGGAGTCGAGGCGACTGGTCATATGATTTAAGGGGAGTTAAAAGGAGTATACTGATTGAGATTCATAAGGGCATTGCGACACTTTTGGGATAACTTTTTGAAAGTAATAAAAATCTATCTCAAATGAGCCTAAATTTAAATCAAATTTAGTAAGTCCTATGAATAAAATTTTGAATGATTTAATTTCAAATCTTATTTAAATTGATTATTATTAAAGTAAATTTTGACTTTACAGATCTTGTAGCATACAAAATTAGAGAAATATACTTATGTATTGCTTGGGGAAATATACTTATTCACTTATTGAAGAAATATACATAAAAATTTCTTTTGAATGAATTTATCCCTCTTTTATTTAGGCAGGCTTATTGAAGTCCATCATGAAAAAAAAACCTTAATTTAGTTTGAATCCTAATTCTAATTTAGAGTTTCAAATAAGGTTTAAACATAACCTGAGCCTAGATTCAAACTTTTTTTGAACTTTTGTTCAAATCTAATTGGAGAATGCATCTAGAGGAAAGCATCATGGAACCTTCATTGTTTGAACCAAATCGAGAAGTTGCTAGATGTATCATTTTTAAATTTCCTAAGTTAAATGTATTTATGATGAAATGCAATCCATTTTAGTTAAATGTATTTATCATAATGCGAGATATGATAAATATTTGATATGACACAAGATACCCATCAAGGAATAAAAAAACCAACCACTAGAGTCCATAGCAAGAAGGAAACTCAGAAGATGCAAAAAGTAATGATAAGAAGTCAAGCTCTCAAGAATAAATGAATTTTTATACTTATGCGTGTTTTAAATATTATAAAAGACTAAATATTTGTGATCTAAAGTTGCAGTAGAAATTATAAATTAGAATTTTTGAAATTTAGATTTTTAAGTCTTATAGTGAATGTGAAATATTTTTATGTGCATATGTTTATTAAAATGAAATAATTTAAATTATAAAATTCTAGATACTTGAGTGCTACAATAGTCTTTGATGGTGCTATGATGTCGGAGAGGTGTTGAGAGCGCTACGATGCTTGATGAGGAGGGGCCACGATATTGGGTTTTTTTCCCCCAAAAATTTAGCCCATTTTCCTTCGAATTTTTTGCACAACAGCTAAAATAAGAATTTACATAGAAAAATATATACATATATCTTAACAAAAATTCCCACTAACAAATTCCCCCCAAGCTTAAATCATCACTTGTCCTCAAGCAATTTTAATGCACTTGTGGTTAAACATTTTTAAATATACTATATTATAACCTTTGAATTGTTAAAAGGAGGACAATAATTCACTGAACGATGCTAATTGCAATATTTCGGTGGTTGATAACTTCGATTAATACAATCATTAACAAATATCTTATTTAATTATTGTAACTAGTATTCTTACGAAACTCATCTTCTAAATATGTGTGTGCATTGGTTGACTAATTTAGTTAGGTTGAATGATTTTAGATTTAGGAAAAAAATTATATTAATTTAATCTTTGAGTTCAATTCAAGCATCATTATATATTATAGTTCCTACAAATTCCCTTAGTTTAATTTTAAACTCAAAATTTTCAGGTAGAGTTAGACTTTTAGGTACCAATTTTTTATATTACATTACACATTTATCATTATCTCTTTCTTTTTCTTTTTCATTTTTTTCAATTTTCCTTTTCTTTTACTTTCACAGAGTACCATTGTAATGATGATGAATACCTAGTTGTCTCTCCCTTTAAAGTAATCTAAGTTAGGACTTAATTAAATTTTAATTATGAGGAGTTATAATGCCATAACTACTACTTGAAATGAACTTATAATTAATCTGATTATTACACTTTCCCTTAAATTTAGTCATTTAAATGTAAGCTAAGTTGTAAAGTGTTTATAAGTGGTTTAGGAGTTAATTTTAGTAGGAATTATTAGTTTTAATGATTTTTATTAGTTGATATTATGATTGTTTAACTTCAATTGTCTTTTCACTTCCTATTCAAATAATCACGTGGAGTGTTGTAATTTTCTTTTTTTAACTAATCCAATTTGTGATTTTTAACAATTAAATTAATAATTTCAAGTGCAATTGAATAAATAAAAAAAGAAAGGATTAATCAACAACTTAAATATGAAGTAAAGCACTAACATGAAGAAACACTGCAATGTACTTTAATGAGAACACAAGTAATGACACTAAATATTGGATTATAAGCTACAAGCGTACAACTAAATAAAATATAATAGAATACTACAACAACAACTAAAATAAGACAAAATATAACAACTTAATCAATCACTCATCCTCCTCATCATCATTGTCTACTGCTACTACTGGTGGAGGTGATACTAGTGGCACAAGCTGCCAAGAGTATGACTCATATGTGGGGGCTACAAGGAAAATGGGCTGGTGCAGTCTCTGCAACACTAAACAGCTTTTGAATATGTTAGCTAATGCTTCATTGAAATCTGAAGCATTCTGATAGTGTTGTTGCTGCATGTCCATCATATAGTCCTTCCGATGGCTCAAGCCTTGCTACCACTGGTGGTTCTCCTCAAAGTAAGTATTCATGCCTTATTACAATTCGGGATCCCAAGCTTATAATTTTGATGTAAAAAAATATTATTGATTGAATTTTCATTTCTCCTAGAATTTGCATTATGTATTCATTTTTGTATATACTAACATTTCAAGTACATCACACACCATTCAAGATCAATTAGTGCTCAAGATTGAGTAGAATAGCATGTGTTAAAAGAGTTTGTACTTTTGATTTCTTTAATTTTATATTTCTTGAGTCTATGCCATATAAGGGTGTATGCTAATTTGGCGACCATGCCCACACACATTTGGGGGGAAAAAATTAAGTGTTGAAAATTTTGTGAATATCATATTGTACAATTTATATCATATTGTATAATATTATAAAATAATGATTAATTTAATGCTTAATTAAGGAAATATAAATTTAAATAAATTATACTGTATGATCTACATCATACCGAATGATCTATAGAAATTGAGTATCCTGCTACTAATCATAAATTAGGTAATAATTTAAAATTCAAAGTTTGAACTAATTGTATTATATGATGATAATCATATTGAATGATATTAACAAATCTTGTCTAATTTAATATTGTGATTAGGAAATCAAGTCAGAATTAATTTATTTATCAGAACATACTTTAGGATGACCCCCATTATACTATATAACCTAATTTGATCATAGAATGATAATTAATAGCCAGCGATCATATTGGAAGAAAATCTTATTTAATTGAACTAATCGTAGTGTACGACTTCTGATATCGTACTGGACGACCAGTTCAAACTAGTTGAACTAATCATATAAATCTTTATTTATCATACAATACTAACATAATGAAATGAACTAATTGTAATGTACGATCGCATATCGTACTGTAAGATTAAAAGAGATAGAATTAAAATTTTAGGATTTTTTGAAGCCTTGCATAAAATCTCTATTATTTGATTCTTAAAAAATCATTAGTTGTTGAAGAGATTCTAAGAGAGAGCTTTATGAGAGGTCTTAGAGTATTGGAAAAGAAGAAAGTGAGGTTGTGTGAGAGGAAGATGGAGTGTGAGGGTCGACATGGTTGCTCCAAGCAGGCTTGCACCTTGATTGCTCTTATAGCTTTTTTATTTCTAAGAGTTCCTTTGAGGAGAAAAACTTTGAGGTTGAAGATCATTGGATTCTTTACCTCTACTAGGAGGGTAAAAAAGGATTGCAAGGTACCCTTCTTGTACTAGTAGGGTAAAAATTTGTCGAAGGTTCTCTACCTAACCAGGAGGGTGAAAAGGATTCCGGTACCGGGTTAGTGGAAGTGATTCTTCTAAGGGCTTCTCCGCCTTGCTGTGGGGGCTAAAGGAGAGTCACTAAAAGTATAGTGCAATACCTGAAGAGGAGGGCTCTAGAGGGTAGACATAGGTTATTGTTTGACCAAACCATTATAAAATTTGGTGTGTCAATTCTATGTTTTTGTTTACACATTTTAATTTATGCACTTTATATTTTCTGTGATTTATTTTCTTACAATTTTCTTTTACGAATGTTGTGATTAGTTTGGACTCATTTCACGGAAAAACAAAATTAATTTTTATGCCTTATGGGTTCTACTAAATCAAAACACAAAAATTCATACATTGACTAGCCTATGCATTGTTAGATATATATTTCAATTTTGAGGTTCGAATTTGGTAATTAAGTTTTCAAAAAGTTTCAAAAACACCAATTCACCCCTCTTGGTGTGTGGTGGGCAGTTCAATGAGGTTTAGTACCCTCCCTTGAACTTTCAATTGGTATTAGAGCCAGTTCTCAAAAGTAGCATTTTAGAAAACCTTGAGAAAAATGATCGATGACACACTATGAAAAAAACACCATAGACAGTTATTCAATAACTTGTCCAGCAGTTTTCGATAATATTCTGTTTGATTTTTGAAAAATTTGCATGTCCACTTTTCTGTAATCAATTGATTTTGGCATGTGATTTTTAATACAAACTAGTTATTCTATACCGTCATGCATAGTTAATGGAGTAAACTGATATTCCTTTTACTGAATGAAGTTTTGAGGATAGAGATCTTACACAACTTAATGTTAAATGTTTAAACTACTTTTTCTGTGCACTAACATTTGAAGACTATATGAGAGTCTCTAAATGTACTATTGGCAAAGAGATTTGGGATAGGTTATGCATCACGTATGAGGGTACTAATAAAGTGAAATAATTTAGGTTGAACATTTTATTGCATGATTATGAACTCTGCCACTTGAAACTTAATGAGAGTATTATAGACATGTATACTAAGTTTACCCAGATAGTGACATCCTTGCATGCTCTAGGTAGAACTTTCAAACTCTAAGAAGGTTAATAAAATTTTGTGCTATTTACTCAGTAATTAGATGGTAAGGTTATTGATATATGTGAATCCAATAACCTGAATATATATTCTATTGATAATCTTTTGGGCTCACTCATTGCCAATGGGAAAGTGTGAGTCAGAGATTTCTTGATGTAGGTGACAGGACGAAGGATAGAGCAGTAGCATAAAAGTTAATGAATCTGAAAGTGATAGCTCTGCAGCTAAAGAAGATAATGATATAGCACAAAAATAATGCAATTCAAAAGCTTTTTGAAGAGGAAATAAAAGCATCACTTTGAAAGGAGCAAAGGTAAAGGTTTTAAATTGCATAGAAACTCATCTGAAGTTATATGCTTTGCATGTAGGAAATCAGGGCACTTGAGATCAGACTGCCCCAATCTGAAAACTCACCTGGCCAATGAGAAGGGTGAAGAAAAGTCACTCTTTAAAAAGGGGAATCATATGACACAAAAAGCTTTTTGGGTAGACTCCGCTTCAGAATCATCAAAACACAAAGCAGAGTAGGAGGTAACTAATTGCTAATAATATTCTTAATCACTCTGATCAAGATGAGATATGTGAACTAACTTATGATGATTTATTTACTATTTCTGAAAAAGTACATGAATATATTGGAAATTAAAGAAACTACATGCTAGTATGAATTTGAAAATTTCTAATTTACAAAAAGCGCATGATAGTCTTATAATCAAACATTTGTCTTTTGATAAAGAACATGCATCTCTGTTAAATGAATTTAATGATTTGAATAAAAAGCATGTTGAACTAACTAAGACTCGTATATCCTTGAAGAGTGATCATATTGAATTAGAAGAGTCATACAAGCAATTAGAAATATGTGCAGATAAATTAGGCTCTAGTGAGCATGCATTGAAATATGAAATTCGAAGCTTTGAAAGTGTAAATGAGTTTTTAATAGCAAAAGTTTATGTACTTCAAAATAATAGACCACCACCTATACTAACTTAATGGTATAAGCCCACATGATAACATGCATCTCATATTCCTAGGAAAAGGCACAACCACCTATTTAGATTGGTAAACCCATTCCCAGGTGTTAGGTGTTACTCTTGTGACATGTTATGACATATTGCCCACACTTGCACCATATACCATAGATCACATTTAGTATGGAGGCCAAAGCCAAGTGCATCATATCATAGCATGCATATCATTCATTCAAATCAGCATAAGGTGAAACCCAAACTCACTCAGGTTCCTAAATCTAACCCTTGATTAACTTTTTAGGGGTGCTCTCATAAAAAGGCCTAGTGAGAGCATGTGGTACTTGGATAGCACATGTTCACGACATATGACTAGAAATATGAAGAAATTTATCACGTTAGAGGCCAGGGCAAGAGACAAGGTTACACTAGGAGATAACCAATGTTTTGAAAATTGGACCGGACAACGAACCGGAAGAAGGAGAGGTTCACGGTTCGACCAGTCGGACCGATCGAACCGGGGTCGAATCGGATGATGTAATAAATAATAATATTATTAAAAATTATAAAATGAATGAGAAATTTTCCTCTAATATCTTCACTCAAAATTTCATTTTCATATCAAACTAATCAAAGAACCTAAATGTGACATCACTTAAGTTTATAAAACATAAATAATTAAAACTGTGAAGCTAACACATTGCTCTAATGTTCCATTTTCAAACCTCATACATAAGCAATATATTTTAAACCAAATGCAAATAAAGATATGTAATCAAACAATTACCCCTTCCTCCCCATTAGAGAGAAGAAGCAGAGAAAATTAGAGACTACTGTATTCGAAACATCATGGATAAAGATAACTATAGTAGATTGTAGTTACATGTATATATATCTAAACAGAGAAAATAAATTACAGAAATACCAAATGGTTTGTTAAAAAGCTTTAGATTAAATCAAGCGGAAAGTGGAATCATGAGATTCCTGAGCACTTGCATCAGATTTACCTGAAGTTGAGGAACTGTCTAGCAGGACATTGCAAGATTTTAGTCATCCGAGCAAATTTTAAACCACAATACCATGGAGGCCATGAGAACCAAGCAACAGAGAGACAGGAGAAGAACTGCATAAGCTTGAAAGCATGGGAGATCTGAGCCATCTGATGTGAAGGGTCGACCCCCTTCCTACAAAGATTCACTCATGCTTGCAGATAGTTCCAATGAAAGTAGTAGAATGGGAATAGGGATACTGAGCTAACCATCGCTATCACAGCCATTCTCCATTTTCTTTCCCTCGAAAAGTTCTTGAGCTCCTCCTTTCGTCGGAGGAGGAAACGAAGTTGAGAGGACTTGCGGAGAGGCAAACAATCGAAAGAAATGCTTAGGTTGCATACGAGATTAAGTTTAGGTTTTTTTTTTAAATTTGAATCATAAGATAGTAATCCGACGACTGATATCAAGTCATTTTTAACCGCCCGGTTTTAGAGACTCGCTGTCGGTTTGCCGGTTCGCCGGTTCGATCGAGGTTCTGGGCGGTTCTTAAGTGGTTTGATAATATCCCAATTTTCTGAATAGACCAAACAGGCCGGCCAGCCAGTTCACGGTTCGACCAGTTGAACCGACCGATCCTATCCGATTTTAATAACATTGGAGATAACACCACGAGGAATGAAGTGGGCTCAGTTATGATTGGAAAATCTAAAATTTTTATCATTGAGAATGTTTTGCTAGTAGTCGGTTTGAAACATAACCTACTTGGTATTAGTCAATTATGCAATAAAGGATTTGATATCAAATTTTTGTATACTAAATTTTTAATTAGTTTAAATAGTAAACTTATTTTAGAAGGAAAAAGGAGTAATAATGTTTATATGCTTGATTTAAACTGTGTTGAATATTAAAATTTCTTATATTTGAAAACTGTTGTTGATGAATCTTGGCTATGGCATAGGCGACTATAAAACTCCAAATCCAAACCAAATCCCAGAGTTAAGAACTTATATCTTGTAACCCTTTCTAGGTGATTTTTTAACCACATTAAAGTCTAGTCAAACAATCTCTAATTCATGATCTATCTATTGCATATTGATTAGGCATGTCCCTAGGGTCAACCCTCAAAATTTGAGCTTAATCTGACACTCCTAGCTCTAAAAATTAAAATGATTTTCAAGGGTTATAAAACCTTCAAATATTTACAACCTATGTCATTAGATCCTCCACCTTATGAAATTTAACCTTGGGACCCTCCCTAAGACCTTTTACCATGTCCATAGCCTTTTCTATGACATATTGACCAATAAACTGCATTTTTCTAGACCTAGTTTGACCTAGACATGACTAGAAGTTAAAATGATCAAAATACTATTTAGGATGATTTTCGGACTTATCCCCAAAACTCAATATGGCTCAACTACATCAAACCTTGAAGCCTCTTTTAATGCATCCTAAACATCATTAGAAATGCATTAAATTGAAACCCACCCTTTGGTTTGACTTGGTTGATCAAATCAACCATGGTTGACCAAAATGCCCCTTACGGGTTTAAATAGCTCTTTCAAGCTAAATGACCACACCAATGCATGTAACCACCTTCATTGGTCTCTATTGATCAATTTAAATTTGTTGAGCCCAAACTAAACTCTTTGTTTGACCTAGTTGACCAAGTCAATTATGGTTGACCAAACTCCGTTTAAACCTTTAAACTTGCATTTCAACCTAAATAACCTCCTTATTTCTTGGGATTACTTCCATTAGATTCAAATGATCAATCCAAACTCAATGGACCATACCCTTGACCCTAGGTCATCTTGGTTGACCAAGCCAACTAAGTTTGACCAAACTGCACATACACTTTAATCCATTTCAAACCCTTTGACCAAGGCCTTGTTAAGCCCATTTAAACCCATGGGGTGATCCATTAGGTCTCTAAGGCATCTCTCTTGAGACCCCAAGGCTTTGGGCTCACTTGGGTTAGCCATTTGGCTTGACCAAAGTGTCTAAAGAGGGTCTCCCATGAGCCAAATTCCACCCTAAGCCAGATTGGATCATTATAATGGTCTCATTGGGTTCCTTATGACCCAATGTACTTTCCCTAGCTGACCCAGCCCTTGGGTCAACTCAAGTTAAGAATTGGGCTAGCTTAAAGTGATCAAAACTACTATGAGTTGAGCCATTTCCCAACTGAGGCTTCCCCAAGCCAACCAATGCTTACATTAGGTGACTTGAGCCCCAAAACACCTAACCCAGTCATCCCATCACTTAGGTTGACCTGAATCAACCCCTAGGCTAGCACAAAGTGGTCAAAACCATTTTTCCCTGAGCCATCTTCCACCAAAGACCAAATCAAACCCAATTGCCACTTGCATTGGATTCCCCTTGACCCAATGTAACTCCCACATCAAATCCAGCCCATCACCTGACCTGGGTTGCACCCAACATGACCCAAACAATACAGGTTTGGGTCGACTAAGCCTTAACGAAAAATTGGGCTGCCTCCTACCCAATTAACCTCACGGATGAGTTAACCAAACATCCAGCAAGCCAGCCAATGGCTTGCAGTGGCCGAAGCAAGCAGATTGGTGTTCCGGTGGTCCCCTCCATCTTAGGCCTCATCCAAAGCTTCCCAAAAGCCTGGGCTCACTTAATTTGAGCTCACGAGGCTCAAAGAGGCCCTCCCACTTGACAGCCATCCAATGGCTTGCCCGAGCAATCTCAGCTGTCCAAGATCATGGAAAGGGCTTGAATTGGGCATTCCTACCCATACATCCTCATTTGCATTCAATCCCTCCACATAATTCCCTTGAGCCTCCTAAACTTCCCTTTCCTTCCTCCCTGCTCTCCAGCTCTTTCCGGCCATCAGTTCAAGCGAGCTCCAGTGAAATCCCTCCACCCTTAGCTCAAAGTCATACCTCTAGTGATCTCTCGGTCCTGACATCTAAAGGAGAAGTGGTCACCGCCTTCACCTCAAGCTTCCTGATAGAGATGCTCATCCATTGAGGCCTTCTCTGAGGTAAAATCCTATTCCTGAGCTAGCGGGGTCAAGTCTGAAGTAAACATCAAACCACCAGAATTTGACTGTTGGATTGACGATTTACATTTTCCTGATCCTGCCTATGAAATTTTAAAGGAGTTCGTTGGCGGGAACTCTTGGATCACGCTTTGGGTGTGTGCGGGAGGTTGAAGATATAATCCTAGTTGTTGATTTTAATCAACGGTTCAAATTATATCTCGTTGTTTTGGAGCCCATTTACTTGTACCATTTGATCTATGATCCGATAGCTTCATTCAATCCTACGCTTATATAGTCAATCAGAATGATTGGTTAACCAATCAGGTGGTGCCCGTGTATAAAGCGCCGGCTGACTGTGTAAATCCAAATTTAAAACTCAAGAAAATTTAAGGAAACTTTAAAAATTAATAACTCCTCACACACTTGACCAAATTAAGTGTTCTTAGGCTCGTTGGCAAGATCTTAAGTAGACCTACAAAAGTTATATGGTTTCAAGCTATGAATAAGCATGCGATTTGATTAATTTTAGTAATAGTTCTAGGGTATTTTTGGAATTTTATCTTGAATTTAATTGACCATAGCTTGAAACTTTGGGATGTCCCCTTTGTTTAAATTGATTTAGGGTAAGTTTGAGTTAGTTTAGGCTTATTGGTCATAATTTGACCCTTAAGTTCAATCTAACTTGGTGATCTCTTCAATGAGAAATAGGTATTGTTATTTGGTGTGTTAATTATGGTTAATATAAGAGTTAGATGGCCCCTAATTGCACCCTAATCCCTGGTCTAGGTAATTAGATTATTGAAGGTAACCTAGGGGTTACCTTAGGTGGTTTAGTTAGCCACCTTAGAGGATCTGAATTGGGACCAAATTTAGTGGGCTTAGGCCTTGAGATCATGTGAACTCATAGCCCAAGTTTTCTAAAATTGGAGTCCATTTGGTACACCATTTAGGTAGCCCAAAATCAAACCCTAAAATTGACCCAAGATTTTAATTAAATCATAATAATTCAAATAAAATTCAAAAAATTCAAATAATATATCAAATTGACCATAATTCAACCTTCTACCCATGAAAACTAAATGCTCTTTGATCAAAGTTTTAATTTAGGATTAAATTTATTTTTAATAAAAAAGTGCCTTTAATTAATTAAAAATACTAAAAATTCCAAAAAAAAATTTTAAACACTTTGAAACATCCCCTTAGGTCATTTCTAACCTTTGGGGATAACTTCAAGGAGTTTGTAGTTAATTTGGACCAAAATACTCAAAACCCCTCTAATTAACAATTTTAAGTAAATTAATAAACACCCAAACTTTTAAAAATTATAACTTAATGTAGAGAATTCTAAATTCAGCAAACTTAGAATCTAATTAGTTATCTTAAGGTCTAGTATTTAGAAAAAATATTAAAAATCCAAAAATTACTTTAGTTTAAAAAGTTAACTTTTGACTCCTTAATTAATGTATTTAAATAATTCCAAAAAAAATCTTAAAATTCAATATTTGATTTAAAGTCCAGAAAATATTAATTTTAATCATTCAAACTAGCAATTAATTCATTAAATTAAAATTTATCAACCTTTAATCTTCAATCAATTAAATCACTTAATTAATATTGGTTATTACTAGGTAATCCAGGACTATGAGGCTATTAACTTAGCCAAAGAAGGTGAAATAAACTTCATAGCCCTGGTGTAAACCAATTAACCCTTAAAATATACTTTAAAATAAACATTAACACACTAATACTTAAAAAAATAAAAAAATTAACACAATAATACTTAAACTCAAACTTAAATTTCCCTTGGGCCTTTAACAAATCAAAACATTAGATAACTCTAACAAATTTCCCAGTTTTAAATATATATAAGCCACACAACCTCCTGCACACACTTTAAATAGTTTGCTAGGACAACCTACACTAGACCTAGGATAGGCTGGCATTTACCTTTCTTTAACTTATGTGCCGCATTTTCTATGCTTTTCATACATGCTGGCTATATTGATTGATTGATATGAGTGTTTATTTAATTATGCAATCTATGAATCGATGTGATAGGAGATAGATTACCCTTAGGCTAGGAACAATCTAGATCCTCATAGAGTTTTCTGCAGGTGCCATGTTCGTGTAGGGCTAAAATATAAGGGGCAAAATAAAGTTTAAATTAACAAAGTTTTTGCAGGTGCTAATTGCTAAAGCCCCCTTAAAAATTTAAAATTGCATGACCAAGCATGACTGTGAATTTAATTTGAGTAATTTGATTTATATAACAGCTTAGGATATTTCTAATTATTTAATTGCTTAGGATAACCTTGTAGGTTATGTTTGAGTCTAGTCTTTTTTTCCTATATGTAATTTGATGTAGTTGTAATCAAGTTGTGAAAGTTTAGCTTTGAGGTGGGATATACATCTGACCTAGAATCCAAAGAGGAGGGAACATCCCTTAAGGGAGAGTTCCCTTTGATTTTGAGGTCCAAGTTAGGATGATTTTGATAATCTAAAGAGAAAATAAAACACTCCTTCAGGGAGAAGTTTCTTTTCATTTGGATAGCTAGACCTGACAAATCTGAGGAGCTTGTGGAAGGAGAGAAGATAAAGAAGTGAAGACAGAGGATATCCCACTCAAAGTCACTTGCGTTAGTCTTAGGATTAGAGTCTAGGTTGTTGTTAGCAGTACCTGACCACTTTTTATTTCTATAAAATTTGGGTTGTAACTAATTGGCACTTGATTTATCTAATTGTATTAATTTGATTGATTGATTTATATTATTTGCATAGTAAAAAATGCCTGTTTTTCGTAGGTTTCTTTTCTTGTATGTTAATTTTGACTTAGCTTGGATATGCGGAGGCTCATAAGGGTATGGACAAAACATTTTCTAATTAAAATCCAATTAAAATTTTTAGGCTCAAATAGAAATTCTAACGACTTAAAAATTAAGCTCGGGACCATCGAGAGTTCTCATTTATGCATATTAAATTCTTCTCTTCCTTGTTAGGTACCTCCCCACCTACGTGTTCTGGCAGACCACCTGACCTATTATGGTACAATTCTGTCAATGGGATGTAGTGCAATCTCTAGGGTAAAATCTATTTTAAAGTCTTTTTAAAACTGCTTCATACTTTTTATGCATACAAATTTTGATCAGCATATATTGCATTAAAAATAAATTAAAAGAGTCTAAAATTTAATTGCATTTTCTTTCAAGCATATTCACCCTACATAAGTCAAGGGGCCAATTAGAACCTGCTCTAGACGTCGGCTCTAATTGTTAAAAACTTACTTAATAAAGTCCCTACCACTCTTTCATAAAAAGACTGGACACATGGATTTTAAATCGCTTAGGTAATTAGCTCGCTCCTTAATCTAAGCTAGGTTAAGTCCAAGTTTTGCACTACATTAGCTAGGTTTGGGTTACTATTGTCCACTTTCCAATTTAAATTTAGGATCCGAGTAAATTTAGAGTTATAAGATCCTAAAGTTTGGGAATATAATCCCAAATTTCTAATAAATTGATCAACTCAAATCAAAGCTTCTCTCAATCTAAAACTTAAAGCCTAACACATAGAATAGGTTGAGGCACTTCTTAATTATTTCAGAATCTCAAAGTGCATCCAACTTCTCCTCCTTTGATCTCCAAAATAAGTGCTCAAACCCAATCCAATCCCACTTGAGATTCTAAATTCACCTCTTTTGATATCACTCATAAAAAATTTTTAAAAATAAAATCTCTATCGTTATTCTAATCAGGAGTATTCATAGGGAATTCAACCTCCCTATGATGTAATTAACTATGAGGGCTTACGCTCGTAGGAGATTTAGAACCCATCTCTACTTTTTAAAAATTCAAATTAATTCTTATTAGGAAAAATTAAAATCAATGATGATCGTTATTGTCATATTTGAATAATTGATAATAAATAATATTTTCTTCATTTTGGGAGATATATCATTTGTTAACAGGACCTCAAATATGAAATTAGCAATAACTCATCTAGATTATCATAGCTAAATACTTGATTGAACTCTATGTGACCCTGCGAGGTCATTTGTAGTTCCTTCTTAAATTTGGTTATGATATTCGAGAGAAAGTTCTTAATTATTAGTCTGAACCCATTAGGAGATTTTATCTTGCCTTATAAGGAGGTATATTATTTCTAACGGTAGGTTTGATTTCTAAATTAAAATTAAAAGTCAACTTCTAACTTTCCTAAGGGAATTTAGTTTTTATTTGTTTTCCATTTTGCCATGCAAGGAAAATCCTCTTTTCAAACATAAACAAAAAATGACATGCCTGGTAGGACTAAATTTCTCTCTTCATCTTTAATAATGGTATAATTTTTATTTCATCAGTAGTTTTAACTACCTCCCTTTTATTTATCCCTCTACCCATTTCTCACTTGGGTAAGTGTGGCCAAAATTAAAAAAAACATGTCAAATAGAGAGGTGAGAAAGGAAACCTAAACCATAATTAAACTTTGACATTTTTCCCGCAAGTCAATTGTTGGAGCAAAAGAGTCGGATTAAACTCCCTGGATCTTTACATCAATTTTGTAAACATGCATAATTGAGTGGTTTCAAAATTTAAAGGGGTTCCGTTGATCTTAATTTCAAGATCTGAAATCTACTAAGGTCCGAGCTTTGACATTTTACCTTCAAGTCGTTCAGCAGGGCAAAAGAGTCAAACCGAATTCTCTGAATTTTCTTACTAATTTTGTGAACCCTCGTGTCAAGTGAAGATTCAACATGTTGAGTTCCAAAGTCAAAGAAAATTTGTTAACTTTTCAAAATCAATTCCAAATTATTGTTGCCATATGTTGGCCTATAACCCCTTGTAGTTTAACATATGCATTGAAAATTCAAACCTTCTTTAAAACACAAGTGAACTTTGTATTTTATCATCACATGTGGGGTTATAACTCCTATAATTCAATATGTGTAATAAAATACATGGTCCTTTATGATTTTTGAAATTCAATTTCAAAACATCTAATTCAAACTTTTTCTCTATTTCAAGAAAATCAGTATCAGTTCCAATACAATGGCCAGCAAACTGATCTTTTTCCTTGACCGTAACCTGTACGTCAAAGAGTTAGTTTGCAATAACACAATCCAGTTTGGAATGGGGTTCAAGTCAATCAAGTTTTTTGTTAATGGAAATGTCTTGGCTGATCTTACTACTGAGGGGGAAAAGGATATCCCCTAAGTAGAGATTGTAGTCGGGTCAGGGGCTAACTTTTCCACATTCAAAAAGGAGGTCACTATCACCTCTGTACCCACTGTATCTCCTACTAGGGGGGATTAGAGGCTGAAATCCATTATTGATATTGTTGAAGTGAAATTAGTGTTTGAAAAAGGATTAGGTTAGCAATCTCTCTGGATAGAAATCACATGGCTTTGTTAGATGAATTTGATATTTTAAACAAGATGCATTCTGATTTAACTTCTGAGCATGATTTATTAAAAATATCACATGTTAATTTAGAAAGAACTTTTAAATAATTAGAAACTATTGTATGCAATTTAGACAGAAGTGAGCATTCATTAAAATTGGAAGTAATAAGCTATGAAAAGGCAAATGAATTTTTAAGAGAAAGAATCACTACATCAAACAAGATAAAAAACCATCTTCTCTTGAGGAATTTCAAAAACAATCATCAAATCATGCATCATTAAAACCTAGGAAGAGGCACCATCACCCACGTATATTAGTTAACCCTTTTCCTAGAGTTAGATATTTTTTCTTATGGCATGCTAGGACATATCTCCCACACTTGTATCATTCACCGTAGTACACATTGGGTGTGGAGACCAAAATTACAAAATTCACAGCATAGCACGCATAAATTTCATTCTTCTTTCCATAAGAAGGGACCCAAACCTATTTGGGTTCCTAAATCTGACATTTGATGATTTTGTAGAGGTGCTCTCAGAAAAGGCCTCATGAGAGCATGTGGTACCTGGATAGTAGATATTTAAAGCATATGATTAGAGATGCAAATCAATTCATTTCACTGGAGGCAAGGGCAGGAGGCAAGGTAACACTTGGAGATAATACCACCAGGAGAGTGGTGGGGTCAGGTATAATTAATAATTCAAAAAATTTCATCATTAAAAATATTTGGCTTGTAGATAGACTGAAACACAATCTGCTCAGCATCAGTCAGCTCTGTGATAAAGGTTTCAGCATAAAATTTTTGCCAACTAGCTACATTATAAGCTTAAATGAGAAAATTATTTTACAAGGAAAAATGATCAATAATGTTTATATATTGGATATAAATTGGTTAAAAGCTTATACTGCTCTTTGCTTAAAAATAATTGTTGACCTCATTATTCAAGGTCAATTTCCCTAGAATTAATCTCTAGTACCTAGGTCTTCATAGCCTAGTATAGATGTCGCCCTTAGGATTTCTCTTAGGTGGATGCCCACTGACGTAGCACCGCCTCGACCCTGTTATTTAATTTGTATCAAATCAATTCAATCCAATATAGTAATCTAATTGAACACTATGGATCTTAGTTAGGTTCGACTCGACTTGATAACTCAACCCAAATCAAATCAAAGTCATTTGAGTTAATAAAAATTAAATTCATGAAACTCCACACTAATCAAACCCAATTTGATTAAATCACCATCGATCAAAGCTCTTCGATATAAATCTACACAATATCAAGTTTAATCGACTCGATCCAAGTTTGATTTAATGTAGATGACTCTAATCAGCCCTTAGATCACTCTTAAATCAATCCTTAATCTAAACCTTTGATTTTGAATCATGAATAAGGGTAGAACGGTAATCTTCCTAAATAGAAACGTTAGGGCCGGTTTAATCAAACCCCTCCACGATCTCCTCCTAACCGTTCGCAAGCCACGAGCCCTTCTCCCTTCTCATTCGGACGAAACCTCCCCCACTGACTCATTCGCACACACAGAACGAAAGCCCGTCGCTCCCAGTTCGCAAGCAGTTGGCCATCCCTCTCCTCTCTCGCAACGAAGCCCAGGCGAAATCTTCCCCAGGCTCCGATCCCTCTCCTCTGCTTCACGCGACCCCAAGCCCGGCTACACCTCTTTCGCTGATCTCCGACGTTTCTCGTGCCCTAGTCCGTCCGCCCATCTCTTGCCTCCTTTGCCCTAGCCGACCGCCGGCCCCAACCTCCTCAGTGCTTCCTTCCTGCTACGATTTGCTCGGCAAAGAACCATATAAGGTGGTAAATCATCTCCCTCTACATCTTATCCTCCCTTCTTTCTCATTTCTTCTATTCCCCATTCCTCACAAAATGATTTCAGAAATTAAGAACATGATTGTGCCTAATTTCAGTTAAAGATTTGAAATCCATGATACTTCTCATGACAGATTTTTTTTTTTAGTGATTACGTGTTTCTCATAATTTATCTTTCTCAAAATATTTCCAATTACCATTTATAGTGTGATTCGACTGATTGTGTCCTTCATGACATCAGGAAGATTTTTGTTATATGAGTTCTTGCTCATAATATTTCCATGCGTATAATGCTAATCTATGTGCATATCCTATAAGCATTCTAACAAACAAACTAATGGCAATCAGAAATTGTAATCTTGACAAGTATGTTGATTTGTGGGTAAAATCAAGAGAAAGGTTGTTAAAGAGTTTTCTTTTCATATCTTCCTTTTGTACAGATTGATGTCTTGTGATTTACGGAGATGTTCCACTAGTCATCCAAAACCCTTATTCGTAAATTTTAATAGCATCTTCTCTAAACCGTATCAAGTTTGGTTATGAAGGTTGTGACATTGCTTGTTATTTATGAGTAATATTTTATCTCACGAATGATGGGTAAGTCAACTGATTTATTTTCTGTTAGTTATTACCAAATTGAATGAAGTTGTTGGCGTGCTATTTTAGCATTTTGGCATTTATTTCTCGGAAGCATAATTGTTCACTAGAAATATGTGTGAAGGTTTATGTTTTTTTGACCTCCCGTGAGCCTTAAATGTGTGTGTTGAAAAGTATTTTTTTGTGTGTTAGAAGAAAAGAGAAGTGTTTGGTTTTGAAAGTAAAGTGATGTGCGTATATGTAATTGGAAGGTGGAGATGTGGAGTTTGCGTGAGAGTGAAAATTATGTGTTTTGGAAAGGTGGAATTGTGCATGTGAGAAGTAATGTGTAAGTTTGTAATAGTAAAGTGTGAGTGATGTGTTTAGTAACGTGTATGTGTGTTGAAAGGTGTGGAGAAGTGAAACATATGTATGCAAAATGTGAATGTGAAATGTATTGGAAGATGAAATGTATGTTTTGAAAAGTATATGTTTTGAGAGATGAAGTATTTTGGAAAGTTTGTGTATTAAAGAGTGAACTAAGTGTATTGAAACTTGAAATGTTTGTGAAAAGTGTGTGTTGGTGAAAAGTATTGTGTAGAGAATGATGAAAAGTAAAGTGTAAGTTGTGAAAGAGTAAAGTGTGTATCTTTTGAGAGTTTTGGAAAGTAGAGTTTGTGTTCATGTTGAAAGATGATGTCTTGAAAGTGAAAGTAAAGTGTGTGTATAATTTGAAAATTGAATTAAGTGATTTTGAAAAACGATTTGTATTTGATTGGAAAGGTGAAAATGTGTAAATGTGGAGTAATGAAGTGTATGGAGTGTTGAAGTGAATTGTGTGTGTTTCTTTGAAAAATGTAAGGTGTATGCTTAAGTGAAAAGTGTAGTGTGTGATCCTTGAATGGTAAAATGAAACTTGATTGTTGGAGAATGAAAATGCGTTGTTTTGAAAAGGCGTATGTATGTATATCTCGGAAAGTGAAGTGATGTTTTTGAAAAGTGTTTTGTGTGTGTGTTGAAAAATAAAATTTGAGGTATGTGAAAAGTGTAAGTGGAATGAAGTGTATGACTTTGTGAAGGTTAAGAAGTTTGTGTGTATTTTGAAAAGCGAGAAGTTTATGTTTAAGTGAAAGAGGTATATGTGATTTTTAAAAATAACATGTGTGTGTGTGTTGGAAAATAAAGTATGTTGAAAAGTGTAGGAATTTTGCAAGATTATGGTTTGCGAAAAGTAGAAAGTGAAGTGCTTTGTAAGTGTGTTTGTATTAGAGTAGGATGCTTTGGAAAGTATATGTTTTGAAAAGTGTGTACGAATGAATTTGAATGGTAACTTGTGTGTGTTGGAAAGGTGCATTGGGAATTGAAACGTGTAAAGGTGTATTGAAAGGTGAATTTGTGTTGTGAAAGTAAGTGTATTTGTGTATCTTTTGGAAAGTAAAATGATGTGTTTGAAAAGTGGAATATGTAAAGGTGGAACAATAAATTGTATGTGAGTGATTTTGGAAGTAATGGGTGATATTTGAAAATGAGAAGTGTATTTGTGTGTGTTTTGAGAAGTGGAGAAATGTGAGTTTTGTGAAAAGTAAAAGTGTTGGTATTGAGAGGAGAAGTATTTTGAAATGTGTGGGTGTAGAGGAATGAATTTGTTGAGTGTTTATAAGAAAATGAAAGTGTAAAAGAAAGTAATGCCCCTCTTTCTCTCTCTACCCCTCTCCTTCTTCTACTACTTCTCCCTTCTTGTGCCTCGAGGTGAATGTTGGGAAAATACAAAGTACGCTTTCAAGAGTGAAAAGTTCAAAAGGTTGACAGCTTGTGCCGGTCTTCAAGCCCGAAGAAAGGTACGTTTTATTTTTAGTAAATTTTAATCATTTCATTATTAATTATTAAATGTGCTTCTACTCATTATTTTCTTGTCTTTATTTGCATGAACGGCGAGGAACGGTACCAATCAAGTGAACAAGAGGAAGCAGATTAAAGGTGTCAGTCGCCTCTATCCAACCGGGTAGAGGTGCTACGGGCGTAATCCACCGGGTCATAGCCCCCGGTGTTGTAAGTTTTCTTAAAACTTAGAAAACCCCTAGGAAGCCGTGGTGTGTTTTGTGCGAACTCCTTCCCTTTAGGTCCCTGCAGTAACTTCAATTTTATTAGGATTGTTTATTTTATTTCAGATCCTTAAACCTCTTTACACGTGCGCAAAGTCCTAAGGGTTAGTGGTAACAGAATTCTTTTCACTCCATATAACATTAGTGACATTTAAGGACAAAAATTAAGGACCAAGTCTTAGAAAATTTAGACTTAGGATGCATGCACACTTTAGGGTAAAAATACAGAACACAGAAAACTTAGTGACATTCCCCTTAGGATTATTGTATGTTATTAATACAACCTTAGTCAAGTCTAATTAAATTTAAATAATCAATTAATAAGAAATTTTAAATATACTAGGAATAAGTCAGATAAAAATTTGTGAAAGTCATACAACCTTTAATAACCAAACCAATAATAATTTCAACCAATGTAAATTAAACTTATGAAACGATAAATAACATATATTTGTTTAATAAAAGTAAATAAATTCTTAAATTGAAAATAAAATTTATATGTAATTAAACATTGAAATTACAGATAAAATTAACCTAATTAATAAAACATCAAAGTCATAAACTTATAACCAAAATCAAATCAAATCATAAAGAAAGGTCAATAAATGTCAATGAATAAAATAATAATAGTAATAATCTAATAAATCATTAACAAGTTAAATAAAGTCATAAAAATTCCAATTAAACATTAACACTCAAATAAATCAATTAAAATTTAAATAAATAATTTAGAATTAATAAAACATTAATATGTTTAATAAATCATTAAAAATTCAATAGATCATTAAATATATAAAGTTAATTCAAATACACTTAAAGAACCAATCATATTAATCAATCTTAACAATCAAAATTCATTCTAAAACAAACTTCAAAATAGTAAAGACATTAAAAACTTAAACCTGAACTAAAAAATTTCCTTTGACCCTTCAACAAATCAATTTCAATCAATTAGAAAAGTTCAACTAAAAGTAAACCCAGGATATATCCAAACCACACAGCCTATCGCACACACTTAGATTTGTTTGCTAGGACAACCGACTCTAGCTCTAGGTTAGGCCGGTGTTTACTTTCTTGCTGTTGTGTGACGGGCTTTCTCGATTTTCATTGCATGCTTGTATGATTGACATTGAGTGTTTGTTTACTTTTATTGCTCTCTGTGATATGATGTGATGGGCGATAGATTACCCCTAGGTTAGGAACGATCTGGATGCTCACAGAATCTTATGCAGGTGGTCATGCTCGTGCAGGGCTAAATAAAAAGGGGGCAAATTAAAGATTTAAATTAACAATAATTTCTGCAGGTGCTTCAGAAAATGCTAAGCCCCCTTTAAAATTAAAAGAGCATGGCCAAGTGTGGCTGATAGATTTAATTTGAATATATATAACTGCTTGGGAATGGTTTTATTATAAATGTCTAGGATAACCTTGCAGGTGTGTCTAGATTTTCTTTTTCTTTCTGGAATGTAATATAAATGTAATTATTTGTTAAAGTCAAATGTTGTGAAAGTGATTCAAAAGTGGGATATCACACCCAACTCGGAATCCAAAGAGAGGAGAATGTCCCTTAGGGGAGTATTCTCTTCTATTTGGAAAGCCAAGTTAGGGTGGTTCTAATATCCAAAGAGAAAAGAAAATACCCCCTTCCGGGATGAGTTTCTTTTCATTTGGATATCCAGGCCCGGCGGACCCAAGGAGCTCGTAGCGGACCCAAGGAGCTCGTAGCGGACCCAAGGAGCTCGTAGCGGAACCAAGGAGCTCGTAGTAGATCCAAGAAGCTTGTAAAGGGAAGAAGACAAAAAGTGAAGATAAAGAAGACGAAGAAATGAAGATAAAAAGAAAAATATATCCCATTTTGAAATCACTTGCGTCAGTCTTAGGTTTAGAATCCGGGTTTGTTGTCAGTGGTGCCCGGCCACTTTACTTTTTCAGTAGACTCTGGGTTGTAAATAAACTGGACATTGGACATTATATTTTTGGATAATTTAATTTGAGTGTTTATTTTATTTGTGCACTAGTTTTTTTTTAGGACTCTTGCATGCCGTGTTTTGTTTTAGCCTGGATACGCATCGGAGTGTTTTTTGGTAAGGATCACGATAAACTTTTTCTACTTGAAATTTAAAAATAAAATTTTTTAGGCTCACATAGAAACTCTAACGAATCTAAGAAGTAAGCTCGGACCGCCGAGAGTCAGCATAATCATATTATTACTTTCTCTTCCTTGTTAGGCACCTCCCCGCCTGCGGGTTCTGGCAGACCACCTGACCTATTAGGGTGCAGTTCTGTCAAGGGGATGTTGTGCAATCTCTAGGGAAAAATCTATTTTCTAAGCCTGATTTTAAAACTGCTTCATAAATCATTTTATGCATTTGAGTCAATTAGCATGCATTGCATTAGATACAAATTAAAAGAGTCTAAAATTTTAATTGCATTATGCTCCTAGGCATCATTTACCCTACATAAGTAAAGGGGCCAATTAGATTTTGTCTTAGATGTCGGCCCCGATTCCTCAAAACTTAAATAACGTCCCTACCCATCTTTCATAAGAGACTGGACACATGGATTTGAAGCGCCTAGGTGGTTAGCTGGCTCCCCAATCCAGGCCGGGGTAAGTCCAGATTTGCACTGCATTAGTCAGGTTCGGGTCACTACTTTGTAGTACCCAATTTAGACTTAGGTTCTGAGGCAGATTTGTGAATCTTAAGTCCTCACTCTTCGGGAATAAAATCCCAAATTTCTAATAAAATGCCAATTCAAACCTAAAAATTTCTCTCTTAAAAATGTAAAGCCCAACATAGGATAGACTGAGGTTGCCTCTGAGCTTCTCAGAATCCGGTACCTCCTACTTTTCTTCTTTTGACTCGTTAATAACTGTTCAACATTGAGCTTTCTCCTTGAAAATTCCTACTTCTTTCCTTGCCTTTTACTTTGTAATCAAAGGGTACGAAATCACTGCTTTAATCGAGAGTTTTCTTAGGAGTACCCCTCCTAGGATGTAATTAACTATAGGGGCTTGCCCCTATAGGGATTTGAGAACCCCAGATTAAAATAAACCTTGTTTTATTCTTATAAAACAAGGGAAAAATCTTTGGGAACGCAGACATATTTTAAAACCTCATTTCTAATTTTTAAATATATTTATAGAATATTATTATTATCTTTCCAGATAATATAATATTCTATTTATTATATTCAATTTTAGAAATGATGACTTTTATAAAACCCATTCTTTCTTTTAGGTGTTTTTGAAGAATGTTATGTTCGTCTTTTCAGATGATACAATATTCTCCTTATTACACCTAAATAAAGGGATGGATGAACTTTTCAAAACTATATTTCTATTCTTAAACACATTCTACAGAATTTCGTGTTCATCTCTCAAGATGATACGTTATTCATAGAATTGTGTTTGACTATAGAAATATTATTTTCTAAAACCCTGTTTTGATATTGAATCCATTATAGAATATTGCGTCAGTCTCCCGAGACTGTACTTTATTCTTAATACAGTATTCGATTACAAAATAGGAGAAATCAAAATCTGCGTGGTGACATAAATTTTCCCACCAAGGTTTTTCTGGCGACTCCACTGGGGATCAATCCTCTCTCCATCTTTAGCAGTGATTCATACCCTTACATCGGTAGTATACTTGTGCTTGGCATGAGTTGTAACTACCTTTCTTCCGCCGGTTATATTATTCATTTCATTCTTGAATAATTTGGCCGGTATCTAAAAGAAATTGTAGAGGTCTTATTTTGGACCCCCGTCAAAATATCAACGGGAAGTTCCTTTAATGACCTTTTTGTCTAAATAATCAGAAAATAAAATCCCTACGTGCTAACTTGAACGTTGCAGTTACATTTTTTATTGTAGCTTGATGTTTGACTTAGCACTGGGTCCAAATTCTTAAGTGAAAATTGAAACACTAAATAATATTCATTCTTATCTCAACATTATGTATTGCAGTTATATTTTAATATAACTCGATATATATTCAATGAAATAAGACTTGAAATTATTTGGTTGGGTCAATTAAGCTTTTGCAATTAAAATAATTTATTCAGAAAACTAATTCAAAATTTTTCTTAAATTTCAGGAAAAATGACGGGTAAACTAATCTTTTCCTTGTCGGATAATATGAACTTGGCTTACAATCCTTTTGCTGACGGAAGTATAATCAAATTTGGGAAAGGATTTGAGGATTTGCAGTTGTCTGTTAGTGGACCTGAGTTCACTATTGTCCCACCTGCTGAAATTGTAAACCAGAAGCCTATTCTAGAGTTCACTTTGGGATGTGGGTCTCAGACTGCCCCTGTAGCCCCTAGGCCCTCAGTGTTTGCTAGAATTGAACAGCCTAGCCAGGATCAGAAACTCAAATCAGTTGTCGTAGCAGATAGTGTTACTCCTTTCAGTGCTCCAAGCAAGTTTGAAATAGGCTCCTCTTCCAACATGTCGACGATTATGACCAAAACTCAGAGGAGAAATAAAAATCGTCGAACAAAGAGGAGAATGGAAAAATTGGGACTATCAAATCAGAATAAGCAAACTCCTCCTACCTCTCCACATCTTAGTGGTAGTAGGTTCCATCTTCTCTCCGCTGCTGATGGAGAGGAAGATGTGAGGAAGATTGCTCGTTCAGTTCCTACTGCTGTTGGAAAGTCTGCCACTGAGCCAGTAAAAGATAAGGAAACACACATTCAGAATATGGTAAGGGCAATAGTCCAAGAGTGTGCAGATAATCATTTCCAAACCAAGGAAAGGTTTTTGAGGAATATGAAAAGGATGATTAATGAAAAGATAGAAGAAGAAGCATCGAGTCAGAAGAATACTGGAGCCCGGGTAGTGAGTCAGTCGAGGGCAAGAGATAGCAAAAGAAAGTTCAAACCTGTTGCAATCTCTGCACTCACTGATGGATACCCTAGGGAACCGAGGAAATCTGACAGAAAGACAGACAGTATTGTTTTGACTGATGTATCGAGAAAATCCAAGAGTACTCAGTATGTTGTCCAGAAAACTAGTCGTCAGTTGTCTCCTTCCTCCATGACACCTCAAGAAGTTAGAAAGGTTCAGCGGTTCTCTCGTGTCCACTCTTCTCCCCAGACAGATAGGCACCCCTCTACGGGTCCTTCTTCGTCTTCTCATCCGGATGTAGGGCGGTTGGAATCATCAAGCCAACTCTCTCCAACATCAGCTGAGAAGAAGATCTGGAGACCTAAGGAGGAAGTTGCTTCTCTGGTAGTGGCTTCACCTGAAAAGATGATAGAAGAAGAACTCGAAGTAAAGGAGAAACGTGAAATTAACCCTTCAGATCATATGGACTATGAAAGATATGTTCCCGTTGATCCCCACTATGTTTCCGGAAGGTCTATAGAGGAGATGCTAGGTGAACTGAAAAATAGCATTAAAGAGCTGGAGGATGAAGATGCATTGAACTTTGATTTAGATCAAGATGACATGTTAGATGATGCAGTAGCCGATGTCCTTATGGTGGAAACAAGGGGATCAGCTCATGATGATCAAGCTGAAGATGCTGGAATACAGGACGTCGTAGTTGAGGAAGGCATTGCGCCGGACTTAACTCAACGTCTTATACAACAGCTAAAACAAAAAGATGAGCAGATCTCAAGTATGGAGAAGAAGATAGAGGAAATGATGGCCACTATGGCATCATTCCAGTGCCAGGGTCCTTTACCACCACGAGCACAGGTTGAGTCTTCTCAACCCGAGTCTGTTCAGGTGGTAGGGAAGAAACAGATAATTGAGGCTGTAGAAGAACACCAATCAGATCCAGAAATCAAAGCCTCTCAATCAAAAGAGTTAAAACAGATGGTGGAAAGACAAGTGAGGGAGGCATTAGCTGAGTCACAGAGTGCGTCGTATACCCCAAAGGGTAGGCCCTACCCAGAGGAGTTTGATGCAGTTCCCTATCCAAAGGGATTTGTGCCCCCCTCATTCAAGATTTTTGATGGTACCGGAAACCCTAGACAGCACATAGCGTACTTCCGAGCCAGTTGTTGCAACGCTGGAGGAAGTGATGCTTTACTCTTCAGGCAGTTTGTTAGTAGTCTGTCAGGGGTGGCTTTTGACTGGTATGCAGACTTACCCAATGGTTCAGTGCACAGTTTTACAGAGCTGGAAAACATGTTTGTCAAGAGGTTTGCAGGCAGTCAGCATCACGTTACAGTTGGGGATCTTGTTATAGAAAAGCAGAAGCCTGGGGAGAAGCTGGTTGATTATATACTAAGGTGGAGGAATTTGAGCATGAAGTGCGAACCTCAATTGCAAGAGCAACACGCGATTGAGATTCTGCTTAAGAACATTCATGGACCGGTAGCCTTTCTTTTGAAAGGATTTACCATCAAGACATTTGAAAAACTGCTCAATAAAGCCTCCAGCCTACAAGAAGAAGCTTCGCAGTTCACCTTCTTTACTGATCAGTCCTCTTCAGATCCTAAGAAGCTGAAACCCCAGAAGGTCTTTGAGAAGAAATCTGGGACGGTGTCAGCTGTGGATAAGGGAAAGCAGCCAATGAAAATTCAGGTAGAGAACCCACCTTCTCAGTTTTATAATCAACAGTATCAGAGGCCTCAATATACGTCACCACAGTATCAGAAACAGTATTCGCCACCGCAAGCTCAGCCACAGTTTAATCAACAACGGCCTTATCTTACTTCGGAGGAAAGAAGGGAGAATTGGGACAAATTTAATGCATTGATTGGCAAGACTTACCCCTTTAAAAAGGAGGCTTTAAAGAGGATATTAAAAAATCTTCTGAAAAAGCCAGACTTTAAATTGCCTGCCCCTAGGAGGCCAGAGGAAGTGGGTAAGTCTGACCAGCTTAATTATTGCCCTTACCATCAGATGTTGGGTCATCAGCTTGAAGACTGTGTTACTTTTAAAGAATGGCTTGATAGGAACATCAAATCAGGAGCTGTAGTGATTCCCAAAGAATACTTAGTGGATCCGGGGCAGGGATCAGCTAAGTGTGTGACTGGTGAGCCTATTGTTCCTGCTTCTTCTTTAAATTCTGACTCAACTTGGATATAGCTTTATCCCGTTCCTCAAAAAAATTTCTGAACAAACTCTATTTTTCTTCTCTTCAGGAGTCTTTGGGAGCTCAGAAGCCTCTCCAGGTTGATCTGATAGTTCCGGAAGGTGATGTAGAGATGACTCCACCTTCAGAGCTTAAGGGAGCCCAAGTCAGCCAGGGTCCTACAGTTCAGGAGAAGGAGGATACCAGAGATTGTTTTATTGCTTTTAGTAGTGTTGATTGTGATGTATCCAGTAGAGTTGTGTTTTCTGCGGATGGGGAGACTGTTATCCTCAATC